>JAHWFP010116169.1:0-25535 GCA_023313725.1 Lithobius niger | reverse complement strand
CATTAAACAAAAAACAAACAAAAAACACATAAAACAGCCAATAAAAACGGTTCAAATGAACTAATCAATGAGGAGACGATAGCAAGAGGGCGAGCGTGTTCATTTTTGGCAAGGTAGCAAAGAAAAGGACGAGCGGCCGAAAATATGAATGAATGTAACCTGAAACAATCAGTAATTAACGAAATATTGCTTCAATAATGCTGGCTATTGGAGCCTCCTTAAATAATTTCAAAGTTGGTTGAGTAACAATGACTGCACGCGCACGATCGTTGTTAAGGCTTTATCACGCTTGGTATCAAAACGGAGAAACAGACAATTCAGCCACACTGAGAATAAGATGGCGCCCTTAATTGAAAACGTTATTTAGTTCCCTAAGAATACCAAACACGAGGGGTTCCAAGGGAGGGGGAGCATGTATGGGGAGGGTATTCAGACCGTTGAATGACGGGAATGAGCGGGGGATATCTGACTACTGAATAGGGGTATGGGGGGGGGGCGGGGGAGTTGGCGGGGTGGTTTGCGAGATGGGGAGCGGGAACAGGGCGTAACAGTCGGCGACAGTTTTAATTTCATGCTGCCATGCAGTTATATATTTCGCTCGTACATACATGCGGGAACCAGCTAGACCGGCGTATGTTAAATCGGGAGTACAGCTAGTTAGCAACAAACCAAGAAATACA
Source organism: Lithobius niger (assembly GCA_023313725.1). Lineage (NCBI taxonomy): Eukaryota > Metazoa > Arthropoda > Chilopoda > Lithobiomorpha > Lithobiidae > Lithobius > Lithobius niger. Next base: position 24,855 of record JAHWFP010116169.1, on the reverse strand, counting down.
AGAGTCTACATTGTGAACTGCCGAAAATGATGAGTGAACAGCAATAATGACAAGAAAATTCACGTTTCATCATGTGACTTTTGGATAAGGCATACAATGACTTAAACATCCAATGCCTTAGGGCCTCCAATGCCTTAGAACACTTTGCTAACTCGACAGTATACAGATTGCTGCTATTCACGATGTTAACTCCGTTATATTACTTCGTACATTATTAACGCAATTAACATTAAACGCGTATTTCAAACTGCTTAAAAAGTTAGTTCATTATCCACAGATCAGACGTAGGAGTAGATTACACTGCCCAAATTTCGTAATTCAGACAAAGAAAAACAAATTTATCAATAATTTCAATGACCGGTTGCCATAAAGTCTTATGTACGTTTCTCTATCTGGCTCATCTTTCTTTATCTATCTGTAGCTTTATCTTTCTTTGCGAACTTAAAGGAGCTAGCCTGATCGACGTACGACCGTTCGAAACACGTATTATCGGGCATGTGTGATATGGCGTCACCTACAGCAGAATAGGTCCAGTATTCATGCTTCATTCAAAATAGATATTGCGGTGCTTGTTTCCCGACCCCACAGCTTCAACTCTAGCCGGCCATTGCTTCACGTGATCTAGCGAGGGAATGATCCGATCACCGAACGTAGTTCTAACGGTAGAGCACGCGTGGGATGTCCGTCAACAGTCGTAGGTTACAACAGAATATAGTATTATAGACATCACTGTTCAACTGAATACATAGCAGAAGATTGGCTGATGGTCGGGGAAGAAAACAAGTTTTACGTGTAGATTTTTGTCCTATTGCGTTTTCTTTGCTCGTATATTGTTTACGGCGATTTGTGTGTTTATTTACAGAATTTTTTAACACTGGTTCGTCCTTTTTTTGCCTTCATCCACTTTCATTTTGCTTTCGTCCATTTTTTACTGTGTTTTTCACAAATGGATGAAAGCAAAATGAAAGTCGACGAAAGCAAAAAAAATATCAATACATAAAGGAACCCAACGTAAAAAAAAAATCTGTGTTTGTAAACACAAAACAAACTCCGTAAACAACAAAACGACTACAAAATTGAAAAATAAAAAATACACACATAAAATAAGCACATAACCATTCACATGAAATCGAACTAAAACGGAATCCGACAAACATGCCCTTTTCAGTCACAAATTGCGTTCACTCTCTGACATCAGAGTGAAAGCAATCCTTTTTTCCTTGGAAAGTTCAAATTGTATTTCGTTTTGTTGGAGTTAATTCTAATCAATTTTTTACTTGTATACCTTGAATCACAGGTGTTAGTTCCGTGGGGATACGAGCACTAATCTTTTTTTTTTTTTGTACTTTGTTCATTTAATTATTGTGTTCCCTCTATGAATTCATTTCCTCATTCAAATTTCTGAATTTGACAATAGAAAGTTCAAGTTTTAATATTCTTCTAAAAAAAATTCTAATATTTACCTCTTACTCCAAATTTCCTCACTTTCTCAATTTCTACCAGAAGTGTATAAAGAACAAGAAGTGAGGAAGTAACTATTTCAAAATAAACTAACGTTTGAGCAAATCATGAAGGTTCGATGGCCCTTTAATTTTCAGTCAAAAAACTGCAGTAAAAATTCAGCCGATTCTTAAACTCGCTGCTGCGTAGCTTTCTCAGATCTAGAGCCGTAGCTAGTGGAAGTGCGTGGGTTTGGAGGGAAAGGGGGTAGACGCGGGACCTCCAGATAAGGTTGAAGAGGGTTTTTTCCCCCACATTTTCTCCATTTTTTAAATGAGCGGCCATTTTTCTTTAATGTGCGATGTGCAATGTACAAGCATCAACGTAGTAATTATCGAACGACAAAAATGCAAGGCAGGACATGTTCCTTTCCTTCCAGCAGGGTTAATCTGTTCTTAATGACAGAGACTCGTATACAAGTATAGATTAGGGAGTGTCCCATTTATCATGACCGTACGTCGTATAAAGCAGAAGTAGAGAATTCAATCCAGGCCTCAACCAATCACTGTGTATTCTGGAAGAGAAGGGCTCTGGAAATTCACTCGTGCTCATGTCGAATATGGCATGCAAAAGATCCTCAGTAATTCCTACCAAAATTGTTCCTCTCCATTTTTGTTTTTATTTTCAAGATGGTGTAGGGGAAAACAAAAAAACCGTGGGAGGAGCCTGTTTTGACAGTTGTATCGGGGTTGAGGGGAGGGCATATATAAGCTTGAGCAAAAATTAACAGTATTTGAATGGTGGTGGGAGTGGCAGTTAAAATTGGCGTACTTCTTTTTGGGGGGCGAGGGGGCGGGTGGGAATTAGGGTAAAAAAATTAGTTCTCCCGCCAGAAAATATTGCCCTTACAGAAAATTTTTCGAGCTTCGAGCAAATATTTCAGGTCAGCATACGAACCAACTGAGCTATCGCCACACGAATTTCCCTAAGTTGATCGTTGTAACCGCCGTACACTTGCACAGAGACTTAACACTGTTGAACACTCCTCGTTCCTAAATGATTATAAGCTCCTGCTTCTCCTCACTTCCGTGTTACTCCAGCACTGGCGATTACTAATGCAAATAGGTTGATAATAATGCGGTAAGGTAGGAAAAACAAAGCCGGCGCATTTACAGATAAAAAAAATGTACTAATGTTACAGCATCATATAAAACGTATATACATTTTCGCTATGCCTTCATCAGAGATACAAAAACAACAGCTCACATTGCCACAGGGTCAACCATTCAAGCAGTTATGTGTCACCTAATATTAGTGCTGTCATTCTAAAACAAAAAAACGTTAAAATTACTAATAAGGCAACCTACAGTAAGTCTTATATCAAATGCCAGCATGGTTTGAAGAGTTTGATAATAACCAAGGTAATAACCAAGTAAAGTATGTGAGACGTGTTGCACGGCCATATTGGAGCTAGGAAGTGAAAACGAGGCATGGCAAGGCTAGCTAAGTGTATACGTTTTATATGGCACCGAAAAATGAGTAGGCCACTTTTTTTTTTCTGCAAGTGCGTTCGACTTTGTGTTTATCTTACTGATACAAAGATAGGCATCTACGACTAAACAAAGGTATAACAAACGCTCCTTTGTTTACCAATAAATTCCAAGCGGAAACGACCCCCTACAGAGATCGTCTATTGGCGTTACACCGGAAATCCGGTGGATTCCCATCCTTCCTTTAGCCTCCAGCTACTGTTCGTATTCTTCTTTTATTTTTTCTTGCTTTTTTTTGTCCTGGCAGCAACCCTTATCGATTTTTCTCGATCAAAATTGGATCTTTCAGCTGAACCCAGTAACCTGTAACGTCCACCGAATACTTGAGTGCTTTTACGAAAAACAAAATAACATGGATGGTATTTTAAGGTTCTAGGAACAAAAGAAGAAAAATACCCATGCTACAAAAGCTCCTACCCTTCCATCTCCCCCACCCCAACATCCTGTCCCCTTCCCCTCACCCCCTTAGGTAGTCTACAAACACAGAAATTGCGTTACCATAACATGGGTCTGTAGATAGGGTTAAAAGCCGGAGCGGCCGCTTCGGTTCAACGCATTTACGCTGTAAAAGGGAAATAAGTCGTTCCCCGGCAACCCAAGTTTTGACATGTTTTTCACGCAACAGACGCAAGTAGCAATATTGTGTGTTCGTCAAGCAACTTTTATGCCCGTTTCTATAATATTGCGTGTAGATCACCCGTAGTAATCTTGAACAACAAGGACATCAGAAAACGAAACAAGCTGTTTGGGAGGAGAGCAGTGACACGACGTAGTATTATCGTATATAACTCTATGCAGGAGCCTTAATGGGTTAGCTGCAAGGGCCACTGCAGAGAAAAACAGAAGGGCGTCATACTGAAGCCGATGCTCTGCAGAGTGATTTCTTAGACCTAAAACGCGTGCTTTTTGTTCTTGGAGAAAACAACGTTATTTTAAGTCTAAGAAATCCGCTCTTCTGTTGTTTTTCCGTCCTTTTTTATGTAGTGCACCTTGTAGTTATCCCCTCCAAAATCCATACTGGTGCCAATATGGCGGCAAATATCACTGTTCTATAGAGTTATGCCCTCAAAAACCCATACTAGTGCCAATCTGGTGCCAATATGGCGGTAAATATCACTGCTCTATAGAGTTATGCCCTACAAAACACCCATACTGGTGCTAATATGGCGGCAGTATGGGTTGTGGAGGGCATAACTACAAGGTGCACTACATAAAAATGGAGGGAAAAACAACGGAAGAGCGGATTTCTTAGGCTTAAAATAACGTTGTTTTATCTAACAACAAAAATCGCGTGTTTAAGGTCTAAGAAATCACTCTTCACAGCATCGGCGTTAGTATGACGCCTTCTGTTTCTCTCTGCAGTGCCCCTTGTAGCTAACCCATTAAGGCTCCAGCATAGAGTTATATACAATAATACTACGTCGTGTCACTGCTCTATAGACTGGTGCCGATCGCCAGTGCGATAAGCGTCCCACCAGTGGCAATCGGATAAGCGTTTCTTTGCGTGTTGAATGCTACCTAAGGCAGTTTCCTTTTATCATTGTCAGTATGTCGGAATCGATGGGCTTCAACCGTTGATTGTGAAGGTTCAGGGCTCAATTCTTGATCAAGCAGTCGGACATTTGCTTAGGAAAGGTAATACCACAGCCAACTTGATATGCCAGCGTCGTTCCCGTATCAAGTTGGCTATGGTAATACAAAGGCAATACAAGAACACGGTTTGATGTGTTTATTTCTAAAATTAAAATAAAAAAGCAACAAACAGTGGTAGGAGACGGAAAGCCAATAAATTGCACGAAATCATACCCTGCAGTGAGACGTTTTGGGTATTCTGTCCAGCTTAGACTATAAGTATATGAAGTAAAAACATCACATTTCCAATGAAAAAGGGTCCAACAAGTTGTTGAATGAGAACTGAGGAAACCTCGACGTTTCGAACCACTTCCGGTTCATTCTCAAGCCGAACCTGAAACCTTAAAGGCAAGTAAATCCTTCCGGTATGACGTACGATTCGTTGAGAATATCGTTTGCAACATTTACACAGCTTAGAGTTGAGGTCGCAAAATCATCTCGCAAGAAAGAAAAAAAACAAGAAAATGAGTGTGTTGGCAACACTTTACATATCGCTTGAACGAATGTCGCAAAAGGGATGCATGTACCTTTAACTAAAAAAACCCCGTGAAAACACGAAACAGGCATGAGGCTGCGTTTAGGCAACAAGACCTTCTCGCTCGCCGAACGCTATTTGCTTGGCAACCGTTATTTATCTACGATTAATTTCCCGTTTCTATTAAATGAATGCGGTAATAGGCAACAAATTAAAAGTATTATAAATAACAACACGGATAAAGAACAAAGTGCAACAGTCATTTTAAACATTGGTACAACATTGTTGCCATTTCACGTTACTTCCAAAATGTGCTATTCTCGCTGAAAAAACAGCTTCTAGCAGTGATCAAACGACGGCAGAACAAATAGCTACTCGCAACGAGAATTCAAAATCGAACATGGCGTCCATTTCGGGGTTGTCGAATCGAAGACAAATTATCAAATACCGGAATTCAGAAATCTGTCCGTCGTCTTGTACAGCAGTAAAAATTGTTTTCTAGTTGTCATAAATCGACGCTGTCACGTTGCACGCTTCGTACGTCGTGTAGCGAGGCACGAGGAGGAGATTTGCGTCCGCGTTGTTGCCATGGTTACTACGTATAGACAACTTGAAAGCCACATTCTTCGGTAAAGGCGAGAAGCAGCCAGCAGATTTAGTACTGACCAAGTGAAAACTAGTAAGCGAGAGATTTATCGTTGCGTAAACGAGCCCTGAGGGAAACCTGCAGTCAAGCTAAGAGGGATTTAAAACAAAATTGTGTGTGGGCACAGACAGACCGGAAAACAGTCACAACCAAATAAAAAAAAACAGAGGGACGTAGGTTTGCTCAGGCCTTAGGAACACTTAGGACTGTATGAGAAAACTAGACACACCTTCGTCCTCTATTCTTTAAAATTTGGTTGTGACTGTGTCCCGGTTCTGTCTGGGCACACACACCATTTTTAAAAAATTTCACTCTTAACTAAACTGCAGGTTTCCCTTAAGCCTGTCTAGTGTTTTCGTTTTTTTTAGTTAAGGTTTCAGGTTTCCTCTTGTAAATGAACCGGAAGTGGTTCCAAACGTCGAGGCTTCATTAGTTCTCATTCAACACCTTGTTGCCTCCTTTTTTTCATTCATCAGCATAGGCTAAAGAAAGGGCACAACCCTGACCTGGAAACCACTACTGCACCGTATAATTCAGAGAGCTACAATGTCGTGTCAGAATTAATTTAGAAGCCATTTGTATCATGGCTCATAATAATAATAATAATAATAATAATAATAATAATAATTCGATGCAGTTATAGTTGCAACTCAACAGGAAAGGACCTTAATAGGTCACTAGCACCCAGCCAAATTACGGTTGAAGATAAAAAAGATAAAAATATGATAAAAGGCAAAGCCAGCCAGAGGAACTGTAAGTCAGCAATAACCAAGGATACTAGATAAAAATAAATAAATAAAGAAATAATAACAATAAGATAAAAGATATAAGCCAGACAGATGGACTGTAGTCAACAACCATACACATACAGTACCTTCCTAAAGCACCGAACAGAGCGAACAGAACGCGCCACTGTTAGATACAGTTTGGCTCCAAACTTGACGTCGCGCGTGCGCAGTGATGTTGCGTCAGCCGTTTAATACCTTCCTAAACTACAATACAGCTCAACAAGCTCAGCAGAGTATTCGATACGTCATGCCTTCACCGTGACCTGACCCGGCTAATGGATTTGGCCAGGATTGGCTAATAGATGTGACCAGGCGAGAGCAATGCCAAATTGCGAACCATCTCAGGGAGGTGGTTTGCTGGGGTGGAGGTTTCAGCATGCGCGACGTAACAGTTTTGACGAAACAGATTCATCGCTGACGATGATGACGTCAATCAAGCCGCATCAACACGGATATTAGCAGGGAATGAGCCAAACTGTCACCAACAGTGGTGGGATTGGTACGCTCTGTCGTGGAAGGTACTGGCAGAATAGTACAAACAAAAAAAACTGCGGTGAAAGGGGAAAATGGCGAACAGCAGCTGGATGGTATTGTTAACAAACTTTGATAGGTCAGTCTGGTTTAATACCTTCTAAAAGTGGCCAGTGAGGGGGGGATTGAGGCTTAATGGCGCGTCGACAGCTTGGTCATTAACGCCAACCTCAGTCACAGTACAGGCCAGTGAGGGTAGTAATAAAACGACAGCAGAGGTAGCTGGTTCCAAACACAAACACGATTGCAGAAAAAATGTTTACGGTAATCCAGTGTTGTCACGGTTACCACTAATGGATCACCTCTAGTCCATTCTTAGAACCACCTGTAACCACAATCACATTTTTCTCGACAACAAAATCTTAAAGGGACACCCGGCCGGCCTTATAACACTCCGCCTGCCTTAAAACAGCTACGCGCAGTTCCCCATCCGCGTATTTACCCGAACCAAGGTCGGCTGGCATGGTAGCTGCGTTCCTCGTAGCGAGGATCTCAGCTGCTGTCTCGGTTGGCTTTGGGAATAGTACACGAAACAGCATCAAGTTAAAGATTGTGTCGTCACAAACCGGAATGATTCTCGTATTTTAACATCACAATTTATAATTTTCTAGGCTAGTGTCTTATAATTTTTGCTTCGGCGATCTATTGGAATATTTAATTTTAATTTTACCGCATTAGTCTTTTAGATTTTTTATTTCATGGTAATTATTAGAATATTAGTATATGCACACACAGAGATGAAACGTCATGATTATAATAAGCGCGCAAAGCATGATGTACGTGTAGGATACAGTAAATAAAGCTAACAATTATTCAACAGAAAATCTCCTAGTCGCCACATTTTAAAACACGTATTTTACAAGGGATTGACTAACGGTAAGGAAATAGACCTTTGGGGTCGTAGTTGATGTGGAGGATCGAGAAAATGGCGCTTGGGAGGAATGTACCTTTAAAAGAGTATATTCCGGTTCAGCACTATCTAGAGTCTCCAACTTTGCCCGCTAGGAGCCCCTTTCCATAAATCGACCTCTCCGAAATTTTTCTCAGCCACTGCCAGCCAGTTTTGGCTGGTGGCGGTTGCAGGTTTCCTGTTGTCATTTGTCAGTTCCTCTTGCTGTCTTTTGCGTCTGACTTACGTTCTTTTTTTTTTTTGTGAAATTTAGGAATGCTGCTTTGATTGTTTCAAGTTGCAATGAATCTTTGTTTGTTAACGGATAACAGAATATCCGAAACGTCACACTCCAGTGTATGATTTTGTACACCTTCTTGGCGTTCCGTCTTCTATATTTATTTGTAAAACGCACTTGAGCTAGCCAGAAACACACTCGTGGTCAGAATTCCATAGTTATTTTCTGCGATTTTGTTTACACAGTAGAAATAATGAAGAGCTGACTATAACCGCAGGTTTGTTATGTGTCACTTTAATGCGTCTCGCTGCTTTTCACCACCAAACTTCATACATTTTGCAGATTTCGCATTACATTCGGCCATCGTTGACTGGCCCAGACACACGTCATGTTTGCTCACGTCAGATTGCAGCCGTGCAGTTGTAACCATGTTTGAACTCTGTTGTCTCTGAGCAATAATTCAAGCTGTTGCAACTTGAGCATTTTCAGTTGCTCACGAAAGCCCTTAAGTGCGAAAGGGGGAAGGTATACAAGTCACCGCAAACATGGACACGATCATGCTCCTCAGAACTGACTATTTTTAGTTGGAAGATGCTGTTGTCCATTTTGCGTGAAAGCAGTGGGAAACTTCCCGTCAGAATAACGATTGCCTTGATGACTCAACAGACGGGTTAAGTTATAATTTCGTTAGCGTAGAAACGGTTTTAAAGGTACATTCCTCCCAGCGCCATTTTTCTCGATCTTCCAACATCAAGAACGGCCCCAAAGGTCTATGTCCTTACCGTTAGCCAATCCCTTGGTAAAAATCCGTTTTAAAATGTGGCGTCTAGGACATTTTCTGTTGAATAATTGTTAACTATATTTACTGTATCCTACACGTATATGATCCTTTGCGCGCCTACAATGACCTTGAAGTTTCATCTGTGTGTTCACGTGTACTAATTTTAATCGTTTGCTAATAATTACTGTGAGGTCACAAATCTAAAAGACTAATGCGGTAAAAATTAAAATTAATTATACCAATAGATCGCCGAAGAAAAAGTACAATATACTAGCCTAAAAAATTACAGACTGTGATTTTAAAATACGAAAATCATTCCGGCTTGTGACGACACAATCTTTAAGTTGACGCTTTTTTGTGTACTATTCCAAAAGCCAACCGAGACAGCAGCTACGTTCCTCGCTGCGAGGAACACAGCTACCACCCCAGCCGACCTTTGCGCTGGTTAATGGGCGGATGGGAATCAGCGCGTGGCTGTTGTAAGGCAGGCGGAATATTATAAGGCATGCCGGGTGTCCCTATAATAATAAGCTCACATCATAAACAAATACTTTCAAACCCTTTCGTGTTTATTCATTAAATAATACTACATATTTGAATTTACAGAGTTCCCCCTTAATGTAATTACTGCTTACATAATTCAATATTAATTCTTGATTAGAATGTTGGGATAACTAAGTTTGTGTCCTAGAAGGAGCCCAGAAACAAACTTCAGAAAGCTCAGGAAAATAAACACCATTCTAAACCAACAGTCGTTATCTAATATTTAAACTGCACTTCAAAAGGAACCCAGATGACATACTGGAGACGAAAATTCCTACAATCCGCTATCGTTTGACACAGTCAAATTAAACATTTGCTGCCGCGCTTCCTGTTGCATATTTAAGTATTTTAGAATGAACCAACAATATCTCTAATGAGTTTGCTAAACGATAGCTTGAATTAAGAGAGAAAATTTTGTATGCTAGCGTATATGTTTGCTCATTTTAAATTTTGTTTATTACTTTTTACAAAAATTTCTTACGTACGGTTTAACACGAAAACTATAAATAATAGAATTTCCACTGAAACAGACTTTCATCGTCAGTCATAAGGTCAAGAGTGCAAGATAAACTCTTGCTTCTTAAATATCTAATATTTTGCAGAAATGTTCTTCGTCGTATTTCTTGCTTGCTTTTCTGCAGTTGATGGAAAAGTATATTGCGGTCAGACCAACAAACGAAATATATAGACAGACAGATACGCAGCCAGACATAACGAAAGTGTTGCAAGGAAAGGAAGTTGGCAATTAAAAAAAAATTTTTTTTTGGGGGGGGGGGGGGGGGGCAGATCCCTTCTTCTTCCCTGAAACCGAGCGAGCCAAAACGACGTGCCATAATGGTAAATAAGTTAATCCAGAATAATATGAAATAAATTATTCCATCAAAACATGTTATGGCAATGATGCCCCCCGTAAAATGAATCAGCTTCAGGGACTCTATTAGGACTGGCGACCTAACGGCCCTCCCCAGCTTCCCCCTTCTCCCCCCCCCCCCATCTACCGTCTTGCTGGGGCGTCGGACGAACGTCTAACTGAAAAATCGTCTAATGGGATAATTGTCTAAAATTTACCTAAACAAAAAATCTGGAAAAGCATCTAAACGGAATATCGTATAATGGATAATTGTATAATGGATAAACGTCTAACTGGATAACGTCTAACTGCGGTATCTGATGTTATATGTATAGCCGCAGCGAGCGCGGCAGCGCGAGCGAGGCAGGGATATTAGACGATTTTCCATCATACAAATTTCCTGTTAGATGATATTCCATTATACTGTTTTCCGTTATACGTTCTTCCAATTATGCGATTTTCCAGTTAGACGATTGATTATCCCTCGCCCCGTCTTGCTTTGTTCTACCCTTCCAATTTATTATTATTCCTGACTGCGCCGCTGTAAAAATAAGATGGTTAAGTAAATGATTTAGTAACGACTACATAACAGTTCAATGATGTTTCTTATATTCCATGTAGCGTCCTGTAAGTATACAGTGAACCGGGCGAGTGTTTATTTGTTTATCTTCTAACTGCAGTTTCGTTTCTATTCCTTGGTTTCTATTAATGTCAACATTCCTAGGGAAATAACTTTGTATTTTCGGCAGCAAGGCGTTTCGTGTTGTTCAGTTTTATTCGTAAAGGATGGGTAGCTTTGTGCGTTCCCCCGACCGTGATTAGTCAAGAAGTGAAGCAACAAGCCTGGAAACTGGAAGTCTGTTGAGTGGGGAATTTTAAGTTTGGCGCTCGTGACATTCCACCAATAAACATAGGGCAAAACAAACGTCTGACAACGTGACGTCATTACCACTTCCGGCAAGGAAACGCACTGAAACACACGCCAAAATTTAATGAAAGGTTTAGAAACGGTAATGTTTTTTTTTTTTTTAAATCATTCCGAAAAACATGCGCGCTTACTGTACTTAGATCAATGCAAAAAACGTAGTTTTCTCGGTGAGTGGGGGGGGGGGGCGCGCCATTTGCAAAACTTGTGACAAAATGTGACGGAGGGTTAAAAGAAAAAGCGAAATTTGCTTTGTGTCATTGATATACGGCCCCTAATAAGTTGGCAGATTTTTTAACGTTAGCTTTGTTTTCAGATCTTATATTTTCTCCTCTTTTTTTTTTTTTTTACAATTAACACTACAAAATTCAGGCTACAATGCAACAACAAACGTCGACGTTTATATTTTACAGGTAGTGGAGAAGGAAGTTTTTTTTATCTTGTTTTTTTATCTTGTTTTTATTTTTGGTTGCTTAACAACCTTAGGCTGAATTTTAGTGACCCCGTTCCATTTCAGGCCTGTGTGCTAAAGCACCAAATGTTTTATTATTTATTTATTTATAAGTGTCAGCATAGAGAGGCTTAAAAATTGTGTTTGGGGGAAGGGGGGGGACGGGGAGGACGGGGCACAAAAAAATATTAGTTTCCCCTGTAAACGAATTTCTAGTTCAGTCCAGTGTCATTTGTCAAAGTACAACAAATCCATCGGAAGAACTAAAAAGAAAGAGATAGTCTCTGCTTTAAGTCCACGAAAGAAAGTCTTACTTTTTTTTTCGCCGCGGGGAGGTCTTGGACTCGAAGGAATCTAACGACTGTCGGAAAAGTCCTTTTCGTTGTAGCGCCGTATAATGGTCAGGGACCAGAGGAAACAGAGGCTCTTTACAGTCTCAGCTTGACTCTTGCCTTCACTCGGTTCTTTCTGATCTTTGTATTTTTCATCTGTGTTCAGTTCATCTCGGCGAGAAATGAAGAAAGAAAACTCATCGTGAAGACGGATAAGCCTATGGCAGAATTTGCTTAACTAGAGGAAGCCGATGCTATGCACGGGGCCGGTCACATTTCCCGGGACATTTTCCCCGGACATTTTCCCGACAACTTGTCAGATTGATCGACCACTCGTACCTGGCTCCTGTTTGGCTGCAGGTAGAGTGGGAGAGTGCATTCTCAATGCGGGCGCGAGGAGGGGAGAAGTGGTTTTCCTTTAGGCTTTCTTTTTAGCCGGCCTCTGATATTACAATAAAGATAATGGTTTTCAACCATTGAAAGACGTGATGGGCGTGCTTTTCGGTGTCGTTTTATGTGTCTAGTCTTTTAAATGTAAATTAATTTATAAGTAATATCCCGGAATATTGATTTAAATATTGAGTATTCATGATGTATGCATGATGTATGCGCCCGGCTAGTAAACGGGATGTCCTGGGTTCGAGTCCCAGTCGGGGCAGTAGTCTTTTCTTTCTTTCTCAGACTAGTGTATTGTGTATCCTCACAAAGCCAGTCTTTAATGCAGACTGCTTGCTTCAATTGTTATATTTAGGATTCAAATTCCCAGAGAAACCCCGTGACCAGTTTTAATAGTAAGTAAGTACGGTACCTGTCATTATTTATCGTTGGGGGGGGGGGGGGGCGGGCATACAAGCAAACAGTCATTCAGTCAGTGGTGTATACGAAACTCGACACAACACTGGTGTACGGAAAATCGGTGTTTTGTAGAACATTTTAAACTGAACCTTGTCCTTTCGTTAAAAACTGAGACACGTTTTTTTACAACTAGTGGTGCGGAGTGCTACTGACTTAATTTGGCTACAGGAAATCATTCATCTGCATACAGTTGCAATACACATACAAAAAGCGCATTTTTTGGGCAGGGGGGGGGGGCGCACAATTTTTTTGCACCTTGAGTGAGGGACGAAGTCAAGATTTTTTAGGGTTTTGAAAGTTATCTAAATTGTGGAATTGTCTTGATTTTTGTGTGGAATTGGCCTGAATTGTGTGAATTGTAGATAAAATTAAGGTTTAATCTAATAAGGTCGAAACAAGGCATTTAAAGTGAAATAAAACTCAAATCAAAACTAGGCAAAGTCATTCCAATGGATGACTTGCCAAGTCAAGTCAACCTGAGTGGAACATGGACTGAACTGATGACCATCAAGTCAATACCAACCAAGTTATTTTATAATTTCGGCAGATACCCCAAGTCAAGTCCAAATCAAGTCAAGCGGAATTGAATATTGATAAAGTCCATTCCATCAATTCATTACCTAGAATTTATCAATGCTCAGTCAATTCAACCTAGTCCACAAAAGGTGAATTGAGTCAATTAATTCCATGCTCGGCATTGAATAGCACCCATCGCTGGCCCTAAGAATTCTCGGATACCTGCTCGAATGGTTACACTTCAACATACTGGTTACGATTTACTACATCCAGGTAATTACATAACTTATCAAACGCTAGATAAAGTACCTTTAATTCGTTGGTAACTTTCCATAATCCTGATATAACCAATACAAATATTGAAAACAATTTTCAATAAGTATATTTTTAAACTTCAAAATTGATGCTGTTGGTTGCGTTGCAGAAAAAAAAAGCCGAAGTCTTCAGGAAGAAAAGTGATTCAATCAATAGTTTTCTCATTTTCTGTTCGTTTACAACCACCAGCTCCCCCTCCCCCCCCCAGCCGCACCCCCCCCCCCAACCCTCACTCTTCTGCCATACAAGACCCGATTGAAAATAACCCAGAAACCAGGAAATGAAACCTATATGTAATAAGTAGGCGTGTAACAAACGTCAATCATAGATCCGTATTTCAAGTGGGCTGTGGGAGGACCTTAGCCACGGAATCGGGGCACGTCACTGTCTAAAGGCAAGGAAAGTATATTCGACGAACGGAAGATCCCGCTGCGACCTTCGATCAATTTGGTGACAGGCCGTCGTCATTTCCTTCAAGCCATCCAGTCAGGAAATTAGGTGGATGAAAACGTCAGCCTCTCGTACCCCCCCCCCCCCCCCGTCCAACTCTCCTCCTCGCCTTCAAAGGGAATGCGGAATAGAAGACAAATTCGGCAGTTAAGAATCCACCATGCAATTTGTCATTAATTTAGAGCTTTACGGGGACCTCTGTGCCCTTCAAGCGTATTTATAAGCGTCGCTGCACATGTCATTTATTTTTATTTTTGCGTAACATAGTACTGAACGCAATACCGCAATACCGTAGTGACCTGGGCAAACGGTGGAGTAGGTCCTCATCCCCAACCTTCGTCTTTTAAATTATACATTTTTTATTTATTTTTTTATAAATTGTCTTTCTTGCCTGCAGATTGCAGCAAATCATTGAAAATTTTTTGTTATGTTTCTCTTTAAAGTTTTAATGTTATTGTATGCTTTTCTCTCCTTTTACTGGTACTTTTTGATATTTTTTGTACTTTCAATTTTTGTTATTGTATTTTATTTGAATGCTTCCTTATTTTTGTACTTTTGGATACTTTGTTTTCAGTTTATACTTGCTTTCGGTGAGTTTCTGTTTCTTTTTTATTGAAGTAACGTTCCTTCAGCTTCACAAAAAAATATAACCTTACCTCCTCCAACTATATGAGGTGACACATAAAAGTACTTAGGTTTCGAAACGGAACTAAAAGAATTGCTACAGTGACGTTTTAAATGCCTGTGTTAAGTAAAGCCTTTCCCCCAGTTCCTAGAGAGAACTGGAACCAGACAATTAATGCCCATGGGTCATTTAATTAGTAATTTAGGTTATTTATTTATCCAATGGATAGCGTTCAACTTGGAAAAGATGGTAAACCTGACAAATTCACAGAATTTATCAAGTGTGGCAAAGTCAGGGAAAAATGAGGGAAATGATCTAACATATTTTTTATCGTTGTACTTAACTTTTATTTCAAGTTTACATTTTTATCTTATTGCATGTACCTTCCTTTTCCCCTGCTTACCTTTCTTAGCAGCTAGCGATGCCACCAGGGACTTAATCATCCCTGAAGGTGCAGGGAGTTTGACTGGGCGGATATGTTGATGTGGTGAGCAAAGATTGTGAAAGGTTGAAAGTTATTTAGAGCAGATTCATTGCTGATAGATGTTTTAATGGTCAGTAATTTAGATGTTGCACTCGCCTGCCACGACACAAATCCCTGCTTTAAACTAATGTGATGTGGGTGAATAATGGTGAATTATTTGGGGCATGATGTTACTTAAGTAGGGACAATTGGGGGAAATTGGAGAATAATTTTCTAGTGAATGATCGAAAATAAACAACTTACGATGGCTAGAATGGAATGAAGGAGGGGTTGGAACTACATTGGTACCTAACAGTGTATCTATTACAATTGTTAGCTAGGCAATGCACAAGTTTGCATTGTTGTTACAACAGAATTGGAATACATATTGTTACAAGATAATACATTGTTTGACAACTGTAAAATGCTTGGAAAGGAGGCAGATTAAGAGATAGGTCTCACTTGTAAGGCCAATCGTGGTGCAGTTGCAATTAGCAACAGCACGAGAGCGTCCAACATTGACGAATCTACAGGCGAATCTCTACACAGGTCTAACCTTGGTTGCAAGGCAGACGTACCCACCCCATCCTTCCTCCCTTGTCCATTTTCCCCTTTCCCACCTACACACAAAAAATCTTATTTTAATGCTTTTATTCTTTAGCTTAGGCTGATTTTCAGTGGCTTTTACGACCCGTTCCAGGCCCGTTGCAAATTTGCACCCAATTTTTATTATTATTATACTGAAAGTCAGAGTAGTTCTACATTTTCCAGAAAGTCTTCCTATACAAAGAATTACTAAGCATTTCAATTAAAACCGTCAAGCTATTTTTTCTTGTGTCATACACGATAAAGCGAAAACTTCTCAAGCCATAGGCTCGATTCGGCACTAGGCTAATAGCTGCTGGGAAATCTGTAAGTGATGCTTTTTATGTTAACCCAGCCCCCATTCCTCCTCCTCCGTCCAAATTGTCAAAAGAGGAGAGGCACAGTGGCTTAAATATATCTATATGCCGAAGAGAAAAGAAAGGAAGAAAGGCAGAAAAGAAAGGAAGAGTCAAAGGCTTGTATTCCTTGTCCTGTTCAAGATTATTACGATGTTGCATGTGCTTGCTTGGGAAAACAGTCAAAATCTTTTAAAATATTCGGCAAAATGTGTACTAAAATATTCTTGGATCTATACTTACACCCCGTCAGCTATGAGGGCACTTGCTTCCTCCCCCTCCCCCCTCCCTTAGCTAGCTACGGCCCTGAACAGAGATCCCAGTGGGCGGGTTTACGCAAGACAATTTTCTCGCTCAGTAGCTTTTACATGGTTAGTACTAAAAATGCTGGCTGTTTCTCGCCTTTATCGGGGCATGCGGCTTTTGAGTTGTCTATACGTAGTAACCATAGCAACAAAGCGGACGCAAAACTTCTCCTCGTTCTCGCGACACGATGTGCGGCGCGTGCAACATGACAGCGTCGATTATGACAACAAGAAAATAATTTCTACTGCAGTACAAGACGACGCTCAGCTTTCTGAATGACGGAATTCGATGGTTTGTCTTTGATTCGATAACCCCGAAATGGACGCCATGTTGGATTTTGAATTCTCGCTGCGGGCAGCTATTTATTCTACCGTCGTCTGATCATTGCTAGAAGCTGGTCTTTGAGCGAGAATAGCAAATTTTAGAAATAGCGAGAAATGACAAAAATGTTGTAGCAAAGTTTAAAATTAGTCACTCTGTTCTTTATCCGTTCCGTGTTGTTATTTATAATACATTTAATTTGTTATCTATTACCGCATTCATTTCCTACAAAACGGGAAACTGATCGTAAATAAAGAACGGTTGACTTAGTAAATAGCGTTCAGCGAGCGAGAAGGTCTCATTGCGTAAATGCTCCCTTAAATCAACTGGCCTAGCATTTTGGGGAAGAGAGCGGCTCTGCCATGCCTCGTGCTCATGTCGATTGTGACATGTAAAAGATCCTACGTATTTCTGACTTGAATTACCACACCAAGTAAAATAATTATCCCTACCGCATTCTGGAGACATGGCTTCGTGCTGGCAGCCATCTAATACCCAAAGTGCATTTGATTTCGCCACGCTGCATTGAATTTTTGTTGCTGCGTTCTTAAAACTTAAGGCATGACTACGTTTTAGTTGAAAGGCTTGCCAACGGCCTAAACTTTCCAATTGGGTGGAAAGAATTATTAGTGCAGGTTGTATTACCCGCATCAGTCAGGGCAGTCCGATTTTTGATTTAGCAAAGCGATACGATATAGAGTTAATGCGATGATTTGAGCGAAATGTGTTAACAAATTAATTTTATTCCTCTAAACCGTACTTCAACCGAAGAAAACATCACTTTTAGTTTGGATTAACCTGGAACAAACGGGGTATTTCATCATGAGTTTACGAATGCCATCCTGATCCATCCAGTACTGAAAATTGTAAACAAAAAACCACCATAAATGCCCTAGACAGGAGTGCAGCCAGTGAACTGAGAACGCCGCCAAACAACCATATAAGCAGCCATCTTGGCACATTGCCTGCTTTTTTTTTTTTAGTATTATGGTTGCGTTTCCAATTTACAAATTTACTAATTAAAATCAGACGATTAAAATTATGTGCAAATATGAGGGATATCACGCAGGCCAATTTCTGAGCTGTAGATTGTAGTGTCCGCAGCCTATCTTGAGTTCGCCGCGGAACGAACACAGATAATCGATTATACGTTTTTGGTAGCAGAGTGCCTTGTTGATATCCAAGATGGTTACAAAAACAATGGCGGCCATCGATTAAAGCCACCCCATCCAGGAAGACGTAGCCGCTCACAAAATACTTGCAGGACTCAAGATACACCGAGCACGCAATAATGTAATGTGTCATGTACATTTCAACATCAGTGCAGTCGGCGACGAAGAAATTAGTCATTTTTTTCTGTTTTTGACTTTTTAACTTGTGACCAACTTATTTGTTTAGTTATCGATTTATTGATTGCCATATTAACATCTCCAAATAACTGTAATCAGTGCCACATATACAAGTAGGAGTTAGTATTTCATGTGGTACTTTTCCTTGCACCACAATAAATTAAAAAGCGTATAAAAATTATTATTATTATCATTAGTTTTATGAAACTGATGAAGCAATGAAAGTACTTTTCAGAAACAATGAAATACAACAGACTGATGAGTTATATAAAAAATTTGAAATATTGAAAATTAACATATAATTAAAATGAAATATTATAAAAAAGAACTATCACAAGGATGAACATAAAATTGTGGTAAATAGAAATATGAGAAATAATAATACCTGGCTACAAAAACCAATATGGAGAAATTCATATGGAAAAAGAACGTGAAATATCTGGCACCCTTATACCTCGATTTGATTCCACAAGAACTGCGACATATTCAAAACAACAGTAAAATACAGCATAAAATCAAAAAGTAGTTAATAAAATAGTTAATATTAAGGAAAATTGGAAATAAGCCAACAGCGAAAATCATACACTAGAAATAACGTAGTTCAGTAAGCCACCTTTATGCACTTACGTTTCATCGGAGTGGCATGACCCGGATTCGAACCGGCTACCCAGTTCGCCCCCAGATCACTTGCATAGCGCCTTAATCGATATGGCCACATCCTCCACTGGCCATAGCAATTTTCCTTAATATTATTTCCAGCGATTTATGTCTGTTTATATATAAAATCACAATAAGCAGCATTCAGGTAACAAATGATACGAATAGAAAAAAATATAAGATATTAAATAGATTAAATTAATTTAAATTAATTGTAAGTGAAAATTTTAAAATTTTAAAAATACTGCATGTGAAATGTTTTTTTTGTGAATAAGTTATGAAGTGTGAAAAGTTTTCTGAAAATATCCTTATAATAAGAAAACCTTACGAATAACCTATAATAATATACAAAAATCTATAACATGTAAACTGCTAGCACACACAAGTCTGAAATAGACTTCGTGCCACTACTTGCATGTATTTATGTACATGTATTTGATTAAAGCTATTATTATTATTTTCATTCGCACACCTACTACAACCAGCATGAGTGACAAGAAAAAAAAGTATGGATGTGTAAAAGGACAATAAAACGGATCAAATAGGAAAAACTCTGGCAAGGAAGACGATAAGAACAAAACGGAGTGACAACCGGCAAACAACAAATCGTCATGACGTATTTGGAAAGAAAACTGTACGAAATCCTTGAAGCAAATGAAAGAATCTCCCATCAACTGGAAGAATTGAAGAAGAAAAAAGCTGCGAAAACAAACGAAAGGGCCAATTTTCACCAGGGAAGACTTCATGGACAAAAAAACCCGAGCAAATAAAAAAAGACTACGAAGTAATCAAGACTGAAAACAAAAGAACGATCACAAGATTAGAAATCCAAGAAGGAAAAAAAAAAGGGTACACCAAATGGCAACAAGAATGGTAAAACTATCGACCCACAGGACATTATGATTTGTAAAAAAAAAACGGTGAAAACAATTAAACAAACCCAAGAGGAGTAACATAAAAAAATATTAACATTTTTGGCGTCGGAACCGAAAATAATGAAGATATGCGAGATGCAGTCTATCGCATCTATCGCAATCACATTAAAAGATTTTAATGGTATCTGGAAATAAGGCGCATAGGCTACCACCTAAACATCGAAAACGTACACACTCTATTTCAATTCATAAGCCGTGTGGACAGAGACCGTTGGCTGCACATTCAACCACAAGCAATACCATAAGCAATCGAGGATTAATAGCGATAGCAAGCTGTGATTGGCTGTATTGTTCCTACGTCATCTGCTTCGGCCAATCTAAATGGACGATATACGAGCGAGCTCGCGCCTGACAAAGGAACATGAGCGCCATATCCTAACATAATTGGAAATATAATATTAATAATAATAATAATAATAAACATCATCTCGTGAAAACTGCGAGGGAGAAAACAGGGACAGGGACTATTCATGTTCGGCCCAAAATTACAAGATTAAAATTCATACAAAAACATTTTTGGGACTCAGATAACTAGGATATCGTTGGCACACATTACTGGTTTTAAACAAAGTTAAGGACGAGACACTAACGACATCACTGGGCAACGCTATCCAAGCTTTCACCACCCTATTACTGAAACTGAACTTAAGACAGTCCAACTTTGACGTACGAACAACAAATTTAACTTGTGGCCATTGCTAAGGTGGAGGTCGCCACGTAAATACTTTAGTTTTAGGGAATCCAAGGCTAACCACTGCACGAGGGAGAAGAACAAGGCCAACTGAGATCGAATACCTGCACTCCAGAGTGCAGTGAGAAGTGGGAAAATGGCTGACAACGTGAATTCCATTACGGCCCAGCCGTCCTACAATTTATAAAAATAAAAATAATTTATAAAAATAAATTATTGTGGTTGAGATATCCACTAATGATTAACCCAATGTTTGATTTTGAAAAGCGCTACCTATTACCGCTACCTTTCTGTTTTCTCCTCAATGAGCGCGCGTGTCTCGCGGCAACTTGCGCATGTGCACGCAACGGCACCCAAAAGACAGGTGGTAGGCAGTAATAGTTCGTGTTATTCAAAGTTAATCGGATTCAATTGACTTAATCATGCGAAACATGGGCATACAATACGCTAAACCATGTCCATTTGGCTGGTGTAACGGCTAATTAGGCAATAGCAAACGTAAGAATTTGACAATAGCAAACGTAAGAATTAGGCAATAGCAAACGTAAGACAAAAAAGGTAGAGGTGACTATTAGACAGTGGAGTTTTTTGTATTCACAGGCCTATGAAAGTTGTAACATCCACCCAAAACCAAAACTGGTATAAGAGCAGCCACCAAGTTTCCAAAAAGGGTTGGCCTTTCAAAGTAGTGATATCATTCAGTCAGGGAAAGGCCGCCAAGGTTAATCCTATTAGCCAAGTTAATCGCACGGAATAATACTTTGGACGTTAAATGAAAACTTGAAGATTGCTACCGCTAGTAGCAATCTTCTAGTTTTTATTTAACTTTCGAACTATTAGTAAGTGCGATTAACTTCGCTAATAGGATTAACCTTGGCGGTCTTTCCCTGACTGAATAATATCACTACTTTGAAAGGCCAACCCTTTTGGAAACTTGGCGGCTGCTCTTATACCAGTTTTGGTTTTGGGTGGATTTATATTAACATTAGAAGATACCGTAACCGTAATAATGTTTTTTCTTAAATAACGTCTTTTAGCCAGTTCATCATTCTTAATTACACGGTGAATTTCGTAACAATGCAAAATTTAAATTTTTGCGTGTTGTTTTCAGCACTAGATTCGACCGTCTGACAGACTGATGAAAAAATTCCAAAATGACAATACGTACTTTTTCGCATTTCTAGTATTTATACGACCGAGTTACAGTTTCGAATTTAAAAAAAATCAACTTTATGTTGTCAACATAAAGAATTCCCTTTGAAGAAACTATTGTCTAAGTAACTTCTGGACTCTTATTACTGACCGTTTCGTTACGAATCGGCAGGCAGTCAAAACCGACGATGTGTGAAAATTTCGGATTTTTTTTTTTAGCTTTTAGCTGTGAAAGACCATCGTGAAAACACGACTTAACACGGCTAACACGGCTTAATACGGCCGGGGAAAAAATGCACTTAAACCAACCGGTTGTACAGTATATCGCGGCCAAAAGATTTTGCACATTGCATCTCTCCAACAATACCCTGCACGAACAGTAATCACGTTGGACGATGCCATCGTGTTGCAGTCATTGTTGGCAATTTCTACGGAAACATGTTAGGTTTATTACCTTTCAACAATTAAAACAATTTTATCATATGTATTATTTCACTTTACTATTTCATCTAGTATTTACTATTTACTATTTCAGCTAGTATTTTACCATGTCCCTGACACACTTCCGTACTTAGCCGTGGCGCTATGAAAGTCATTCCCCAACACCATTTTCGTCGCACCATTCCCCTCCTACTTTTTACCTGCAAATATTCATTGTGCCCCACTGTTAGGCTGGCTGTCGGCGACTCCGTGGGTCCGTGCCAGTCCTGCTGCTCCAGCAATAGCCTACTGATTTTTTTTTCCACTTTTTTACTGATATCATTTCTCAGTTTTTTGCATAAAAAACAATACTATAAACAAATTATATTGGTTTTTCTTTCCATGGATATTTTTCCTTTGGATTTTTTTCTTAGGATTTTATTTCCTCTGGTTATTTTTCTCTGGATTTTTTTCCGTAGATTTTTTCTTTCGATTTTTTTCCCCGTTTACCACGTTTTTAAGTGATATTCGGTATAATAACGCATGTCACTCTTGTCAGCATGCAATACCGTTCATTGTTGTCGTGTACGTGTTCCTTTATTAGTAAAGGCGTTTACAGCATGGGTTTGCCAGGCGTTGTGCCATTACTGTTATGTAAGGTTTGACGTCAACCTCCCATGTTAAAGCCCAAATTTTGAAGCTGTATATCTCCGCCATCTGTGAATATTTTACGATAAAATCTGGTATGTACGTTTTGTCTGACTTGATCAATAAACAAACCAAAATTCATAAAAATCCACCGAGGCAAATCGGAGACCTGGACCTGAGCTGAAACCATGACATTAGTTTTTGGCTTGTTCTTGGCACGACACCTTTCTACTACGCTCTCTACAGACCAAACTATTTGTCCTATAAAGTCGGTTCTAGCTCATTTTACAGGTATTGCTCTGTAGATGTGCCCTTTCCTTAAGGTCTTTTCTAATTGGTCAAGTGGTTCAAAGGCTAGGGAGCTCTAAACGACCAGATTGATTGTTTGACGTTCCTTTTAAACATTGTCATTCTTCAGCAATACCAATCAACGAACCCCAGCTGCAGACAGAAGATTTTAAAAAGGGTTTGTTTCCACATTAAAGCAAGCTGACCTGAACTGCATGGTAGGCCAAAGAGCACGAATTAGAAAAGAAAAACGGACTCGTTAGATGCTTAAGGTAAGGTTAAACTGTTCCGAGAGTCCAAGATAAGAGTTCCTTTGCTGTTCCGAAATCAAAACAGCAAAGAAACTCTTATCTGGGAGTCTTTATCCAGGACTCATATCTTATCGCAATCGCTTGAAACATCCAGTCATCGCGTTAGTCCACCATGACGTCTGCTTGCACCCGTTGCCATGGGGAGCAGCCGAAGTCTGCGCATGCGTAAATTATTTATTATAGGGACCAACAGTGAAGAGTGGGAGCCCTACCATGCCGACCTCACTTGCCAGCCTACAGAAGCTTGGGTCATTGAAAACAAGTTTCAAAAAGAACCTAAACCAACAAAACCATATGACTACATAGATCCAATCCTTGGCCCTGGCACAGTCGGCAAATCAGTCGGCAAAATTACAGAATTGTTTTTCTGCTAGATGGAAAATTATTAGTCGTGCCACCATTTCAAAACAAAAAATTGTAGTTTTCTGTGAAATTGTTTTGACGTAAAGAACTACAACGCGCATAGGCCCTTTGTGATGCGATGCTCTCTCTCCTTTTTAGTATTCTGTTCAGCTGAAGGTCTGTCCGTCGCCTTTTTCAACTCTAAACGGTACCAGATAGAGACAAACAGTTTTCAGCATTAGATTCAGCGTCAAAAAATTATTTGAAAGGAATTTAAAAAAAGAGCCGGAAGTATGAAGCGGAATGGTCCACAAGTGGCCGGAAGTGTCCCATTAGTGAGCCCATTATTGAGCCAATTTGTCAACTTACTAATTTCAACTGATGCAGCGTCGTTTCTATTTCAGGTGGATGCTCCAATTAGATTCATTTGAAAGGTAGGAATGTCTTCTTTGCAACAAGGGTAGTTGAAATGGTCTACGACTGTTAGGAACCGAGCTACGGTTGTTTTACTAGGGGCTGGTATCAAAGTCACCGTTTGATATTTCGCTCATTTTAACTTTCAACTGCTATTGTTACGTGTCTAATTTAGGTAGATGACTTCAATTAGATTCATTCGAAATGTGGGGCCGAATTCTTTGTAACAGGGTAGTTGAAAGGGTCTACGACTGTTACGAACCGAGCTACACCCGTTTTACAAGGGGCTGGTATCACAGTCACCGTAGGACTTTTCGCTCATTTACAAGTTTCAACAGGTGCTGAGAAGTTTCTAATTTAGGTAGACCCTTTCAACTACCCGTGTGCAAAGAAGGCATTACTAACTTTCGAATGAACCTAATTATCGTCATCTACATAAATTAGAAACGTCTCAGCACCAGTTGAAGGTTGTAAATGAGCTACAAGTCCAACGGCGACTGAATTTCTTCATGACATAATACTTGAACGGTTCCTGACAGTAATACAATCCCCTAGTAAAACGGGCGTAGCTCGGTTCCTCACACTTGTAGACCCTTTCACAACCCTTGTTGCAAAGAAGACACTCCCACGTTTCTAGTGAATCTAATTGGCTTCATCCACCTGAATTTGAAACGACGCAGCAGCAGTTGAAAATTGTAAGTTGAAAAATTGAGACGTCTGTTAGCATTCAGTTAGCCCAAAAAATAACCGAAACGGCCTAAAATCCATTTTTCTCGAAAACCATA
>JAHWFP010116168.1:0-24928 GCA_023313725.1 Lithobius niger | reverse complement strand
CTTCTCCCTTTGCTACACGTAGTTGAATTTGGATGGGTAGTTGAATTAAAAACTGCCTCTCTCCCTTTACTCCACTCCCTTCTCTTTCTTCCCCCTGTCCTCTTTACACTTCCTGCCGCTCCCCCCCCCCCCCCCCCTACTTTCCCGCTGCCATACGCCTGCTCGCTGGTGACGTCTAGAGGCCTACTTTCTAAGCTCGACTCGTAATGTTACTTTTGTTGTATATTGGCTTAAACAACAATTCACAACAATGCCTTGCTTTTCACAATCAATTGTTTCCTCTGTGCTTTGGCACCTTTAGCTCTGAAGCTTCGGTTTATAGCGTAGTGTAAGATTAGTTAATAAGCTTCTTAATCAGCGGCGTAGAGTTAACCAGGCTATTTTATAAATGTGTGAAGCTAATAAAAATAAGCACTTGTGCTTTGTGTTGTATTTATAAACTAAAATAAAAATAAAACTAGGGAAAAAAAAGGTGTATGAGGAAGCTGGACTTCGTTGGTTCACTACCTCCCGGTGACATTAAGCAGCTGCAACAAAACAGTTACGTGTAGCAGTTAATTGTTTACAATTCGAATGTCAAGGTGGAGGGGTAGGAGGCGAGGGGGGGGGGTAGGGGGGGTCAACAGCAATCTCCGCGTAACCTTTTACTCAGCTCAGTGATCCCAAAAGAAGTTATATGCTAAATATATACAAACAACGGCCATTAACTCGTAAACTAGTTTGTAACCAACGCTAACGAAGAAGATGGCCATTAGTAGTTTAATTAACCAGTTCAAGAGCAAAATAGGCTATGTTTTTATGCGCAGTCTAAATTGCCGCCCCGTGCCTTGTCAAGGGTGACATGTACCTGCGGAAACGTGCTCTGCATAGTGATACGGTCGAATCCTGTCACAGGTCCGCACTTAAGGAATCGTCCAATTTTTTTTCTTTTTCTGAAATCGGCCTATGGGCGGACAGGTCGGTAAAGAGGAGCGAGTCTACAGTGAGCAGTCAGAACTAGTAGGCGCAACTCAAAACCATTGTCGCATACGCATAGGCGTGGTGATAAGAATCTAGTTAATCGTTTAGTAAAGTATGATGAGGCAAATTAAGTTCGTTAGCTTGGTTTAGGTTAGGATACGTTTGGTTATTTTCGATTTGGTGATGATGTAACGATTGCTGCTGAGCTTAAAGGGCGCTATAGTTAGCGATGACCGCAATGTGCTTAACCAGTTTATGCCAGAAGGGTTTTCGTTCGTAGACCGGACCAGATGCGAAAACTTCGGTTTTATGTTCGTCCTTGCACCGCCACCGCCCCCCCCCCTCCAGCAGTGCTGTATCAAAACATTTTGTAGTCGGCAGCAATTATTTTAAAGTCGTTGATCGAATATCTCATGCAGTAGCATGTGCGGGAACCCCCCGCCGCCGCCGCTCCCCTGACAGGACAGCGGTAACTTTTTCTGTAAAAGGGCACAGTAAGTTTTAGTGGACGTTTATTCTGGGAATCTTTTTTTTTTTATGTTCTTATCCTTTTACCCGTTTACACCCCTTTCGTAGCCTATTTTTCCCATTATTTTTGCAATTTTAGGCCTTCATTGAACCTTTAGGCCCTTTGTCAGGCACCATAGCACCAGTAAATGTCGGCACAAAAACCACCTTTTTTTTTTACTATTGGGCATCTTGCGAAAAGGGCAGGGGCCGTTTCCCCTCTTGTGCACGTCGTTGAACTCATGGAATCTTAAGGTTTGGCCCCATTGATTGCGTTGCATCTCCGACTCCGTCACGGCTCCGTTTGTTACTGCGGATCAAAAAAGCAAAACACTGCCCTATTGATTCCGTCCACGCTCAAGGTCGACAAAGCACGACCGCCGCTCAGCCAGAAAATGAGCGAGTGTCCAAAAGCAAGTTTAACGTGCTGCTTGTTATAAATGTGCAAAACGACGATTGTTCAGTCATTGTGCTTTTATTTTTAATAAATGGCGTGCTAAACTTAACTAGTGTAGCATCGTACAAGGAACAGTACCAACGAACTTCGCTAGTCGAACCGAACACACTACATGGCGACGCCATGTTGCAGCGAGCGCATACAACAGATGCATCCGTTTGGATTTTTCAAACGTAATGGATACGCAACGCGAGCCCTCTGCTCGTCCCCGCAGGCTATGGTTACCATGACAACGACGCAGCCATGACGGAGTCGGAGAGAAAACTCAGTCGGTGGGGCATCACCTTTAGGCCCGGTGCACACATGCATGTTTTTAACGCGCGTTGACGCTGCGTTGCCGCTGTGTTGACGTAGCCAATCAATGCACACATGCGTTATTTTAACGCCTGGTTACGCTGCGTTGCCGCTAGCAGTCAATTCACACATGACCTTCCTCTTTCGGGTGGATAGACTTAGGCTACTCTGGTGGTTATGAAACCGTTCGTTTGTTGGGTTAGTACATTGAACAGTGACCCCTCTATACACGAATCAACAAACGGTTCAAGGTTGTATATCAAAAAAATTAACCCTTTAAGTGCTACGTTAATCGTATATCTCCACAAAAGCAGAGGTAACCTGGACGGGACTCGAACCAGCAACTTGAAGGAGCTCTTCAACGTGAGGCACACGCCTCTACCAACTCGGCCACGGCCGTCTCTACACTCTGTTCCACATTATGTTTTCAGGAAACTCACTGCATGATGTCACGTTTCCTTGCACTATGAATGCAAAAACATGTCGCTATCACACTTGTAGACTCAGCACAGTTGCTGTTAGAGTGTACGAATGGGAGATTTACATGTTTTTGCACTTGTAGTTAAAAGAAACATGACGTAATACTGTCATTTTTCTGCAAACATAATGTGGAACAGACTATAGAGTCGGCTTGATAAGGAAACCTAGTATTGTTGTCATTTCTCCATTGTTGCCCATCTCGCGCATAGTTTGGACTCTTAATACTTAAACCTGTGCTTGTGTTTGGCTCAAGTTTGCTCGAGCATAGCACTTGAAAGGTTAAAAGGACATACCTCCTCACTAATTTCCAGCATCCTGCTCGAAATAACTTATAGGACAACCACATAGGTTACAGCGAATGATGTACAATCCCGTTTCATGCCAGGGAAAAAATAGGAAAAATGAATGCCTTTGCAACAGTTAGTTACACACGTCTGAACTAACTAATGTACCTAATGCACCTAATGTACAGAGGAATGTCCCTTTAATTTAGAATACATTTGCTTACGTCCGTCTGTGTTAGACAAGCAAGCTTTTCGTATTAGCAGGAAATGGGTATGTAGGGGGTTCCCAAACTCTGGGGGCTGGATGAGGAAGTACTTTCTTTTTTTTTATGGTTCCAATTTGTTTAAGACCCTCAGTTTTTCAGGAATGTGTGGCAATAACTTTATTTTAGTTTCACTGGGGGCTATTCTTACTTTTCCATCCGATTTGCCAATATTCTTTTAAAATCAAAAAACGGGGCAAACTGTGACACCAAAAAAAAAATCGTAGAGAAAAAGTAAAGTGTGTGGATGCTGGTTCATACTGCATATTTATAGCCCGTTAGTCAATTTAAGCGTAACGGCGAATTTAGACCCATATATACTGAAAGTAGACCCCCCAATCGTCTATTTTACCACATACCATATACTCGTCCTATCTTTCTGTTCGGTTTTCCCACAGTAGCCTCGAAACGGATGCCATCACGCTACAAGTAAGTAAGTCGAGCGGTCTGGTGTCCACGAGCCCAAGAAATGGGCGTCATTTGGAGAACGAATGGGTGTGAAAAGCGTCTCGCTGGTCTTATTTTGGTCCTCTGGGTCCAGGGTGAGTGACCCTCCCATTTCTTCATTGGATTACGTGATCAGGATGAAGAAAAAGAAGAAGAAGAAGAAGCAGAAGAAGATTTCTTCTCCCCAGCTCTCTTCTTTTGCTTCCGTCCTTTTAGCTTTAGACGCCTCCTCCTCCCCCCCCCCCTCCCCCGACACCTCTTTAGGTTTTTTTTCTTCCATTTTTTTCTTCTTCTTTCCTACCCTTCATTCTTTTCTCTAGGCTGCGCCACCACTTTTCCGTCCTGCTCTCTTGGAATTACTCTTTTGGCAGCGAGTGCTCCAGAAACGCGTGAGAAAATCATCAGGGTCCCCTTTCCTTTTTTTTCCCTCAATTTTTTTTTCGTTCTCCTTTATGCTGTGGCACGACTTCTTCATTTGAGTTCCTGTGTCGAACACAGAAAATTTGGAATTGATGACGGTGGGTTGTAGCTAGCTATAAAGTCGTCTTTCCCTGTACTCGTTTTTTAGTACTTTTTTTCTTTGGCATCTCAGTCGTTTCCTGTTTCTTTTGGTTTTCTTCTGTTGAGCTTCTGATTTTCGGTACTTTCTTCACCCCCCCCCCCCGCCGCCCCCCTACCCCCCCCCCCCCCCTCACACACACACACACACACACGCGCGTGCTTTCATTTTTCTTTGACCGAGGTAGGGGGCCCACGTCGTGTCTTGTTAATGATCTGGTTGGGACATTAGGAATTTAAAGTGTGATGCATGTTTCTCTAGGTTGTTGACGAGGACTCGAAACAAGAAAAACCTTAACATTTGAAAACCAAAAATTAAAGGGTTACTGTCAACGCAACTGTGTAGGTTTGACGCGCTGCCAGTTGTAACTACGGCGCCAGAAATATAAGAGATGGATAATTTTGCTATATAGGCATTCCAATCGGAAATTCCTTGAATCTTAACATAATAGGGCCCCTTTTCTTCCCGAAAATGCCTGAAATAAACAAATACGCAATCGTTGTAAATTACATAAAGGAGGAAAACGAGCCAAGCCTTTCCCCATTTTTGTCAGTGTAATCAACGCAGACCGACTGATCCAATTTTTAACTTTTCTAATAGCGCCACTCGTGGCAGAGGCAAAAGCTAGGACGTTGCATTTATTTGGAATGTAGTTTCGGTTTTGAAATAACTTTGCGAAAAATTTACCTTGAACTCACTACATATGACTACTCCGTGTAAGTTTTGTAAGACGGTTTGTGGACACTAAAATGTAAAAATCAGTTTTGTAACAGTAGCTGCCATCTTGCGTGCGTATTCGATTCGTGTGCAGTGAAATGACGTCACACATGTCCCTCGGGTATAAAACGTTGTAAGCTGAGCATACTCTATAATGTTAAATTGTCGTACATCACGCTTCATGTCGACTGCATCTTCCGAACACACAACATGACCGCTTTTTTTTTTTTTAAAGGCACTGACTGAAAGCAACACGCGCTAAGCTCAGATCTGAAACAATGAATGCGCACATTGGCACTTTCGCTTCCATTCTACTTTTGGCAGGTATTATTCTCTTATCTTTGAGACACAGAGATCGCTCTTGTTTTTAGTTAATGAGGCAATTACGCCAGCTAACCCTGCCACACAGAATAAAAAATTCAATGGCATGTTGGTTATTTTAGACGACCACATCTCTTTCATTTACCTCCGCAGACAGACTCAACCTTTCTTCGTCAGATTCCTCTGTTCCCACTACCAGTTGTTCCATCAAGTTTCACTTCCACCGGAACGATGCCAGCTTCAAAAAAGCTCAACGACAAATGACTGGCAGTCCCTAATGTCATATATGTCTTCTTTTTTTTTTCCCGTTTACATGCCGTAACCTTTCTTTTTTTACCCCCTTTCTTTAGCACCTATTAAATTGGTGTGCCAAGAATCCTCTGTCGTACAATACCTCCAACGGCTATTTTTGTGTGTCTCTGCTGTGGTGATCGTTGTAACTTCAGTGTGGAAGTTGACTGGTATGCCAGCAATTAGGGTACTTCGCCAGAGCTTTAAAACTTCAAATAAATCGTTGCTGTTTGGGATGTGACCCTGAAAGCAGCCATCGACACTCATTTGTTTATCCAAGAATGTAACTGTGACGTAAAGTGTTTACTCAAGACTGTATGGTGTAAAAGTCTGGTTGTAACCATTTTGAAATTTTTGTAACTAAACGTCGTAACCTGGTTTTAATTCAGATCACAAATTGGTGATATTTGGAGGAGTATATTGTAAAAGTAACGCAAATAATGCACACTGTGGGCCAGTTGCGGCTCCGCTCAGATGGCTATGTCGCTTTTTCAGCCTTTTTTAGTCGCATTAGGCCTAACGTCGTTTGTGGTTCAGAGCATGAAGGTATGGAATGATTTGCCCTAAGTCATTAAATATTGTTCTAGTGTTGAAACTTTCAAAGCTCAATTATTCCGTCACTCGTTTAATTCATAACTTGGTCACCATCCCTCTTCCACTCTTTTTCTTTTTTTCCTCTGTCTCCCCCCTCCCCCAACCCCCACTATATCCCATCTTCTTGTTTACTTTAGTTTTTGCTATTGTCTGCTGACATTGTACGTAATTACATGATGGTTTGGGTTAGGTGTAAGAATGGGCCCAGCGCCTAAACCTCGCCCTTTGAGGCACAATCAATTTTTATTCTTGAATTTTGTCGATCTTTGTACACGTACTACAATAAAGTTTATTATTATTATTATTATTGACCCATGGTCAGTAAACTATATGGCCCGACCTATAACAAACAATATTAGGAGGGTAGACAAAATGGCCGCCACGAGTGGCCCATTTCATTTCTTCAAGGTCTGTTCGGGAGTTGGCCAAGCAAATCACATCGGTGAATTGTTGTACGGTGAGTCCCGCCTTCTACTGCGGCAAACAGCGGCAACTGACAAAAAGCTTAGTAATTCACTAACTTAATCCCAGTAATTACCCGGAAAATAGCATACACGTACAAATAAATAAATTTCCGTATAGCCCTTTTGCCACAAAGCTCGTAAAGTTCTCAGCTGCACTTAGCTCTTCAGTAAAATAGCGATATGTTCGTTTGGAAAGTGTTTCAAGGTAAAGTGACAGCAGTCTTTTGTACTGAAGGTGCCGCCCTCGGTTGACAGAAAGCGGCAACAAGACAAATCAATCGCATTAGCCATGGTTTTGGTGGCCATATTGTCCATTATTGAAAATTTAGTTAGCGTGAAAAATACAGATTGTAATTGTTAAATCCAGACATAATTTTGACTGATCCATCAAAGCGTCAAAGGGTTTTTAGCGAGGAGGGTGTAATAATGCACTCGTAACAATGGAGGTAGATAGCAGTGTCTTGCACTGATTATTGTTAGTGAGGGTTAGAAACGCTATACTGTCGTAAAGTTTGTTTACTCCCCACTTCCCTCGCCCACTCGTTTCTGGTAACATGTTCTGTACTTAAAATGTTTATTATGACTGAATTCCAATTTCTATTTACTTTAACAGTCAACTACGTTTCCTTCCGTCCTTTACGTTTCACGAATTTACACACGTTGATCCTCACAGTAATAAAAACACTATTGCTTCCAGTTTCACACTTTTTGAAACAATGCAGCGGCTTCTTTTTCCACTTATGAACAAATCTCACACGTGGTGGCAGAACTATCCAAATGCCCTTGTAGTGGTCGGTGTTACATTCTTTCGTAGAGTACTGGGCAGAAACCATACCAGTGGAGCACAGGGCAGAAACCATACGTGTGGAGCACCGGGCAGAAACCATACGAGTGGAGCACAGGGAAGAAATCATTAAAGACGGGAAAGACAAAGGCTCACAAGAAATAACTAAATACAGATGCAAACCTATTTACGTTGCATTTTGGACTTATACGTCAGACTGCCTTTGCGGGGAATCGAACCCAGGACCTTTGAAACCAAAGGCCAAGGTCCTACCGCTGAGCCAGTCGTGTCAGTCTGGCTCAGCGGTAGGACCTTGGCCTTTGGCTCAGGCAGTCTGACATATAAGTCCAAAAGGCAACGTAAATAGGTTTGCATCTGTATTTAGGGAAGAAATCACATGCTGACACGGTTTTAAATGCTGACATGTGGATCCAGAAGTGAACGGAAGTAGGTTTACATTTTCTGTTTATTAAACATTCATCAATGCCATTACATCATGTAATTCAACTGCTTTTCTCAAGGAAAAAAAAACTGCGATTAAATTAAAATTTTTCTTTTGACCTAGTGATTCTTTTCTTCGTTTTTTTTTTTTTTAAATAGCTTTTTCGTCTCGGTCACATGGCTGGCCGTTTTTTTTTTTCCAACGCAAACCATGTTTTATTTGAACGAAATTGACGAAGCAAGACCCATTTCGTTCAGTCACCTTCCCGTGAAAAAGAAGATTAGAATAATTAGGCAAACTACTTTCCCACGACGAAATACCAACACTTTTTCTTGGAATAGTCAATTCTTTATTGTTTACGCCTGAATTTTTATGTAGTTTATGAGCATCGCGGTTCACTGTGCCACATGCGTTATTAAAAATTGTTAAAGAGAGACGGTTGTTAGTGTTATTGTGAAGACTACGTCTGTACGGCAGAGAAGTAGGGGATTCGTCCGTTAGTTTAATCAAGAATTTATAGGGATGGGGAGGAGAACTTGTAACTCTAAAAAGGCCCTATTGAAACGTGTTACATTCATTCCTATTAGTTCCGTCCGAGTTTTCAGAGGGCGCCGCCCGTTCCATCTGGTAATTTTTGCTCATTTTTCAGCCCAAATTTAAAGTAAACTAAATTACAACTAAGCTAAACTCAATAATAATTAAATGCAAGCTAGTTTTGTTGAGTTTAGTTTAATTTTAGGCCGAAAACTGAGTAGCTCGAAAAATTCCACATAAAACTCATGACACCCTCTATAAACGTAAACGCAACTAATAGGAATGAGTATGAGCCGTTTCAGTATGGGTCTCAGTCACAAATTCTCCTCGTCAACCCTATAAATTCGTGGTTTAATTAAGGCCGATGGATCAAATTGACTCTCACTTTAATTCACTTTAATCGAGCCCATTTGGCTTTCCGAATTGTAAATATTCCTGTTGTGAAGTTTTAATTATAAAATAAAAGCCAGCTAAGTGCACAAAAATACAACAGAGGACGTTTCTGGGATAAACAGCACCCCTTAATCAAGTGCACAAAAATTGGCAGTCAAAGCATCGTTACAAAAAGTGGTAATGGCAAAGCAAAGCATTTTAAAAGGCAAGCAAGCATTTTAAATATTAAAAAAAGAATGAACAAAACAGCAAACAGAATGGGATATTTGCAGGAGCGAAGTGAAGCCAGGCTAAAAATTTCCTTCTTATATGCTAGACTCTGTATCTGGAGTAATAAATGCCTAAAACCCACAATCTGAATAAGTGGAGGAGGAGCAGGCGGTGGGCTGATTTAATGGTCATTGTGGCTAAGCGGTGAGAGAGCTTAGCCTGGTTGCTGGAGGTTTGCGGTTCTGGTCGAACCCCTGGAAACGGGGGGCCTTGGCAAAGTCCCCACCAGGACTGCCGGCCAGGGTAGCGTGAGAGGCTACCATGCTCCTCTAGCGGCTATGGGAACTATTCTGGCCAATTCTGGACAATCTTTCGGCCCCTACGATGATCGGAGGTTTCCCGGTTCGAATTTCCGGGGTTGCCCTCCCTTTACCAGACATTTCTTCTTTTCAAAAAGCCTGGTAATGTTCAAAATTGAGCCGGTTCAGCCACACAAGCAAGATATTGCTTCGGTTGACTTAAGACTCAAAAGAAAATAATTAAAAAAAAAAATTTTAAAAAGAAAACTAAAGTTTGTAGTCCGAAAGGCCTAACTTGCGTAGGACGGAAACGTATTATTTAATGTTCTTATTTTCGGGCAAGATGTTGTGTGGTTGTGCACTGGTGGGCATTGGTATAATGAAAATAACTACAGATTCGAGGTTGAGTCTGGATCTAATTTGCTTTTCAGTGAATAGAACCTCAATATTGTCAAAACCCGAGGCGTGCCCTGTCTTTAACCGATTTGGGGTTTTTCCCGTCTGAATTTTATGCTGAACCAGAGAATCTGTTAAAACTTCATGTTTGACGTTAGATTTGACTGGTAATTTTTATGGACTTGATAACGTCGTGCTGTTTATCCCCGAAACGTCATCTGTTGAATTTGTGTGCATTTAACTGGCTTTTTTTGTTTGTTATTTTAAAATTGTAAATAGTGCTCTTTCTGTATTGATTGCCTGCTGTGAAGTAACACCCTTTGGAAAAGGTGGGGGATGACTTTTTTTTTTACAATGTGAAGGGGTGTGTGAGCGCCATGGCCTTAAAGACTCATGCAGTTGGTGTATTGGTTGAATTTGTGAATCAGTGGTCTTCAACGATTAATGAAAGAAGTGATGCGAGTGCTTTTAGGTGTCGTTTTATGTGACACGTTTTTTAGTATATATTAGACACATAAACACAAGTTTAGAAGCTTGGTCTAGTCTTTAGCAGGGCCCAGGGAGACAACCTTTCGAGTTGCCTATGACTTTCGAGTTTCCAGCCCCTCATATATATAGGTGGGGAGAACAATGCAAGTTGCATGAGGCATTACGTTGCGCAACTGGCTAACAGATGCGAGCCGGTCCTAACTCGTTTGAACAGAAGGGCTGGCTCGCTACCCGGCTATTGGCAGTCGACCAACTTCCGTTGAATGCGTTCACTCGTGTTGCGCCCTGCTATACGTAAATAGCCGGTTACACTGGTTTAGAGCCATCACACCTTGGAACTTCCTCCCGGAACACGCCGTGAATGCTGCCAATGTTGAAACCTACAAGAGATATTTTGATGAACTTTTTTACCTTTAGCAGAATTTTGCTCGCCTGCTAGACCATATAAGTTTTTATTCTGACCGTCATTTTATTAAGTTATGTTATGTTACGTTCACGATTAGGTTATAGAATGCACGTGACAAAAATTGAAATAAATCGGTCATTGTGTTCAATAGTTATCCTTGTTTCAGACAGACAGACACCAACATTGGATGAGAAGCTCTTTCGTTCTCATTCGCACCGCGCATTACTAAAATTGAGGAATAAAATAATGACCATTTGAAAAATCATTGCAACCGGGCAAACAAGTTTAGTATATCGTCTGAAATGTCATAGCGGCCGGATGTCCAATAATGCTCGGTCTCTAATAAAAGCCTGGTCCTAAAGGTTTTGTTGGTTGACTGTGGTCGACTTTGCACTCAACTAAATTTGGGTTTTGTGTGCCTGTTTGTCTGTTTGTGTGTTTGCTTGTTCGGGAAACTATTACGTTCGAAAGTTTATTCTAATTTGAAAATTCCGTAATGGAGGGGGATGGGGGAGCGCTTTGCTGAATGATATTTACGAGTTCGAACGTAAAATGCCAACCTTAATATTTTAGGGGTTGGCGGGGGGGGGGGGGGCCGGGAGAAACTCGAGTTCACTGGATAAGTGGAGCCGCTTAGCTCTGCCCTATGGACCACTGGGCAGAAATCGTATGGTTTCTGATCTGTGAATACGCAAAATAAACTAACGTATATAGCAGTTCTCACTCCAGCGAGTATATGTGTCCCTCAGAAATCAATTATATGTTTAGTTTTTAAATATTACACTCCGGATATGAAGAGCGAAAGGTGTAGCAAAGCGTTTATGGTATATTTCGAATTTTAGCCTTTAATCGACGTTTGCTAGTATCTGCACCCAGCTCATCCAGATGAGGTGTCGTCTGTTTGTCTCATCCCAGATGGCCTGTGACACCGAAGGGTCAGTCCCTGGACGACGCTCCACGAATTCTATGCATAACTGAACGGCGGCAAAATGAAGAAATGCCAATTCCTAGACAACCGCAGGACGTGTAGTCGGCAGAAGGGGGGTCTGTCCTTTGGCTCATGACTGGTTTCTGTCTAATAAAACGCGCTTGAATTAAATAATAACTAGACGTATACCCAGCATAACTTACGCCGGTCTAGACAAGACTCTTACGCTGCTGACGTTACGGTGATACGTTTGTTACCAGGAGCTAATAAACGCGTACACATTCGTAGGACGTGAGAGTGTCCATGTTGTAACTATCTCTTTTCATATCCATCCCTTGTCACAAGTTCATCTGGAGAGAAGCTGTGGGTTTCGTTTCCCGGATCCAGCCCAGTGAGCTGATTCAGGATCGCCAGAAGCAGTTATCAAATTCCTGGCATGCGCGTGAACTGGCGTTGAGTTGGGAGGCTATAACAAGTGATTACTATACCCGAATCGGTCTTGGCTTGAAGAAGCCATCTGCTTCACCGCTTCACGCTCGTGGAAGGCTGTTGCACGTGGTATGTTTTCGCACCTGTCTATTGGGTTAAAACCTATTCGACATATTATTAACGTGGGTTATCTCAGAAAATGGTTACGACCAGTATTTCCTGTTGTTACGGTGATTATTAGGCAAATATAGATTCAAACCTATTCCCGTTGCCTTTCGGACTTAAATATCAGCCTACCGAGCTGGAATTGAACCCTCGACCTTTCAGACCAAAGGCCGAACCTCTACCGCTATAAGCCATACCGACACGACCTAACTTATAATAATTATTTTATCATTGCAAATACGTTTTGTTGTAATTATTATTATTTCTTTCGGTTCTAGTTTTTTCTTGCGGTTTTTAAGGGCGTATTTATGCCACAAAACCACGCCACCTAAGCAACTACAGTGCGCATGGTGACGACGCCATTGCCATGGTGATGTCCATCGAAACCTGGGATAGACAGGGTTTTTTTTGGCAGGGATTTGTGTGGGAACTCTTGACACGCTGTAAGGGTAGAATTGCTACGTCAGCCACTGTTTCTGCATACGATTCTCTGAACATTCTCTGAACGATTCTCCGGGACCTAGGTAAAAATTGCTTTACGTATAGTAGGCCTAATTTCGCCTTCTT
Organism: Lithobius niger; assembly: GCA_023313725.1. Classification (NCBI taxonomy): domain Eukaryota; kingdom Metazoa; phylum Arthropoda; class Chilopoda; order Lithobiomorpha; family Lithobiidae; genus Lithobius; species Lithobius niger. The sequence goes on along the minus strand of JAHWFP010116168.1, from coordinate 12,248 downwards.
ATTACTTATAAATTGCTTACAAAAAAATTATTTCCTAACACAAATTGTAGGCATAATTACCCAAATATAGGCTTAATTATGCAATTTAGGCTTAAATATTGGCCTAATTACTCAAATATATGCTTAAATACCCAAATATAGGCCTAATTATGCAAATATAGGTCTAAATTACTCAATATATGCCCTATTGCCCAAATATATGCCTAAATACTCAAATATAGGCCTAAATTACTCAAATATAGGCCTAATTACTCAAATATATGTCTAATTGCTAAAATATATACCTGATGATCAAATATATTATGCCTAATCACAAAAATAATTGATCTAATGACTCAAATGTAGGCCTTATTACTCAATATAGGCCTAATCACACAAATATAGATCAGATTACTAAAATATCGGCCTAATTACTCAAATATAGGCCTAACTACTCAAAGCACGGTACCAGCTTTCAGTAAATGCAAGGTAAAAATCTTACTGAAAAAGATTGTCTTCTTTTCCACATACATAATATCAAGAGTGCAGTATATGTTTTGGGTAACATCTATTTCATCTTTATTATTTATTATAAACGTCATCTGTATTATTATTTTCGACCATTTTATAAAAACCATCTATAAATTCTTGATGATGTGTATACCATACGCACATGCATATGAATATATGTATGTGTGCACAGGCCAGAGAAGGTCTGAAAAGTACGTCATTGTTAACGTGTTTATGTTCGTTCCTTTGAAGATTCACCCGTCGCTTAGTAACTATATATACTGAATCACTAACTGAAAGCTCTAGCTTCGTTCGTTCGTTCGTTCATTCGGTCACGTATTTTTCGTCCGAAACCTTTTAGTCGACGGAACCGAAAACCAATTAGTATTAGTGTTGACGAAAAGTCCCTCTCGGCTCCTCGGTGCCTGTTTTCCCAGAAAAGCAAAGCGATCCTTTTCAACGAGCACGCGCGGGCGTTGCTTCCCGCTTTTGAAGAGGATCAAGATTCTCTGAATTTTCACAGCAACAATCTCATCTTCAAATCAGAATCATCACAACTTCCCTTCCTCCGTCCGCCGTTCCCGTCCGCCGTTGCCACGGAAACAAAGCCGCCGACCAACACGTAACAGGCGGAAGCCAAAACAACACAAACATCCTAGTTATCGCCGGTTGTCTTGTCTTTCTAGGTCTCGTAATCTTTCATCTTCGGAAGTCCAGCAAGCTGTTTCAAGGGGTTGATTAGCAGATGACATTGTACCGAGGACGCCTGCCGCGCTGACGCCTGCGCATCACTGAACTTAAATGGTCTTTCTTGTGCTCATCTCCCATTCTTTCATTGTTTTTTTTTCCTTCTTATTTTCCTGTTCTTTCTTTTGAACGTGTGTATATCTACCACGTACTTGGGTGTTGCTCGGCGCAAGGTTTATAAGCTTTCGGTTTACAGGTGGGCAAGGATAAAAAAAAAAAGCCAATTAGATACAAGTTCAAACTGTCTTGCGACCATCAAGCTCATCCCTCCGGTGAAAAATGTGGGCCGACGAGTGAAGTTCAGATCCTTTAGAACTATAGGCGGCGTGACTCCTTAAGTTTCATGAAGACGATGTATAGTATCACCATGATGAATGACTGTGCCCGGACGAGGTAACTCAAGCGTCACCTGGAATGGGATTATGTAAGGAAAGATCGGGAACGAGGGGGGGGGGGGTGATGTCGCGGGGGTGGGCAGCGGACGAGCACGAAGGAGCCAGCAATAAACACAGCAAGGGCAGGCCGAGTCCACTGGTTTTTCAGGGCCAAACTCTCGTCACTTCCATTCTTGGTCCATTGAACTGTTTACATTTTGAAGCCAAACACTTTTAGAAGTTAAACAGCAGAAGCTAGCTAGCTACCCATCCAGAAACTGGAAGTTGTCTGTCTGTCTGTCTCAGCACGTTTATCTGTTTGTTTGTCAGGGTTAAGCGTTATGGTCGTTGTCTTTCAACACGGCTGTTAGCACAGTTAGGGGGAAGGGGAGGACGGGGTTTTTGTGGGGTGGGTTTGGGGTGAGTGTATTTAGGAAGCGTTTAGTTACGGCTGTGACCATGGTTTGCTGCCTGCATATGGAACAAGTCGAGGTTTCGCTACAGTAAGTCTGTCTATACACGGAGCCGAAGTCATATTTTTTTTTTATGATAGGGTCGAACAGAACTGCTTTTTTTCTGTCGAAAACGTGGGAGTAATAATCTGTGTGCAACCATCACTCACTCGTATAGGCTATTAAGGAGACTTTTCTGCGACTGTAAATGACAATCTACGTCATTAAAAGACGTATGATGAACGTGGGAGTGTGTTTGTACCGCTACTCCTCTTGAACCAAAGCTCCTACAAAGATGGGAGGAGGATCAAATGAAAATTCATTAAATTGCGCTTCGGTTAAGCCTATTTTGATCGCTGTAACTTGATATTATAACCCTCAAATACGCGGGGGAGGGGGAACGGAAAGAATAACGTCGAAGTTTTTTTCCCCTCATGATGTTTGTTCATGACGTCACAGTTTGTTCATGCAAACCTCCTCGAGCGAAGCGAGACGACGTCAACGGAACGAATGAAGCGAGCGATGTGACTAATTTATTGTAAGATCAGTAGGTTATTTGTAGCGTATGATTTTCGATGATGGGTTACTTCCAAATTTAAATGTATTTGTAAGTTGTCACTGCGTTGCCAGTGCATGTATTTTGCATTAATTTTAAAGCCGTTTCCGCCATCGAATGAAGTATAACTGTTACTCACAGGAAATAAAAGGGCGTGAAATTTCGACGTAAGGGTGAAGGGGTGTGTTGTGCACTGTTCATTAAGTGCTGCTACACAATGCACATTCGTGCCTCGAACAAAACGACGGCTGCACCTCATTATTCAGTTCCGACTCACCTTTTTTTTTTTATTTCTGTAAAAAAATAATGATTTAGGGGAAATAACTCTTCCCCTCTCCCCCCACCCCCTCGTTTTTTTTTTTTTTGCCCTCCCCGCTTCAGTTCAACTGACTGACACGTTCCTAAGAGACCAAATGAAGAAAATGATTGAAGCAGAAACAAAATGTGGTTTCGTTGGTGTGATGCACAATGCTGAAAAAAAAAAATATGGAGCGTCGGAAAAAGGAGGGAGAGGGGTGTAAGGGGGGAAAAAAGGTTGTTGGTTCTGTTGTCTTGCTGACGCATTGCTTTTTCTGCTCAATCTGTAACGATGGCCCTTCCCCGTTAAAAATATTTAGCACAAGTCAGAACCAGCGTTAAGTTATTTAGGCGGCTTAAAAAGGCATAATTGATCGGAAAATAAAGAATGATAAGCGCAATTTAAGAGCGTACCTCTCACGTCTTACTGTACTGAAATCGTCAAAACCTTCAGACAAAGGTCAGCTGTGGTTAAACGTTGTTCATGTCCAAGGACCATAATTCCCTATTTTGCGTTTGTGCTAAAATATTTCTGAGAATAATGGTCATCGTGACTGAGCGGTGAGAGATCTCAGTCTGGTTGCTGAGGTTTGCGGATATGGTCGAACCCCTGGAAAGGGAACCTTGGCAAAGTCCCCGCCAGGACTGCCGGCCAGGGTAACGTGAGAGGCTACCATGATCCTTCAGCAGCTATGGAAACTATTCTGGCCAGTTCTGGACAATCTTTCGGGCCCTACGATGTTCGGAGGTTTCCCCGGTTCAAATCTGCGAGTTGGCTTCTTCCTTTACCAGATATTTCTTCTCTCATAAATGTCTGGTAATGTTCAAAATTGAGCCGGTTCAGCCACAGGAACATTAAATTGCTTCGGCTGACTTAAGGCTCAAATAAATTAATAATAATAAAAAAAAAAAACTTAAGCCCACTCTGGTCTCCTTACCTATTTAAGAAAATTGATCATGTCCAGTAGATGTAGGGTGCGGGTTACCAGAATAAGAGGTGTCAGGGTGAAAAAAAAAAGGCATCAGTGACAGACTTAAATCGTTACATTTTGCATGAACGTTGTGACTACGATTTTAATTGTTTTAGTTATTTTTTCCTTTTAGAAGTAACGTAAGGACAAGGAGGTCATCCCTTGACATTAATTGTTCAGCCTGCCCCTTACGTGATTGCAGAAATATTTTCTTTTCTGACTGAGTGGTTAAGATCTGGAATGACTTACCCACCTACACTGTTACGGTCCCCAAAAATCTCAAGTTTTAAAAGTAGACTTAATTAGTTGTAACGTTTGGCTAAATACGTTAGGTGGGCCTAGCTGGTATTTTAATTTTTGTAATTATTAGTTGTATTTATTTAGAAATTTTTTTTTTTTTGCATTACTATACCACATGCAGCCTGCTATACACTGTCAAAATTCTTATTTTAGTATTCTTTATTATTAATTTGTTACGTTTAATTACGAGGTATCACTGAACACGGAGGTTCCAAGTCTTTCCTTTCACCTGTTAATGTGAAAAAAATATTATTAAGAATAATGTTGTTGTTATTGTGTACAATAAACTATTATTATTATTATTATTATTATTATTATTATTGACTGACTGATAGATTTGATCGATTGATATATTTCCTGCAACTTGGTACAATACAACAAACATAAACGGCTTTTGCCGTTTAGAAGAAAAGCATTAGAGCTCATATTCCCATACTCACAGATGTGAAGGTACACGAATAAAAACGGATTAGAGTTCACTCCAACGTAACGAACTGTAATTTGAACTCCAATTCCAGGGAACAAGGACTGTTTTAGCTCAATGGTTATGTCTGAAAGTGAACGCAGTTTATGTTTGACAAGTTTAATGTTTGGGTGTTTGTGCATGTGCGCATGATTTGTGTATTACTCGGACTTTTTTTTTTATAGTTGTCTGTGTTTGTTGTTTTTACGGTAAAAAACACTCCTTTTACCTTATCCTTTACCGTCGCTTTCTCTCCTGTAAAATGGGTTTTTAATAACATCCGTATCAAGTTCTTTAATTACTACTACTGGTTGTACAAAAAAAAAAAAGGACCAGTATTTAAAAAAAAATTCTGTCGGGTCTTGCATGTTTCCCGTATTTCATACACCCTTCAAATCTAACAAATACCTCATTATTAAATGAGTTATGTGATAGAGTGTAGCTGGTTTTGAGAGTCGCTAAGTAGTGATGGCCGTTCGTCCAACCACGATGGCCTTCACCACTTAACTGCTCTCCTTCGTCCATCCAGAAATAATTTTCATAACTTGTTGAGTCATCACTTTTGGGCGCTGGTGCAAAAGGCCGAGCCGAATCGAACAGACAACTCTTCTAGCGTAACACGAGACCACGTTTGTGGTACTTCCGGTTGTTAAGGATGGGACGACGAGATGAGTGTTAAGAATCCCTTTTACACAACAGATGTGGATGTTTTTTTTTTAAAGCTTGTTTGGTGCCTTTTAGCAGAAGCAACTTACTTAGTTTTCAGATGAAGCTAGCTTAGGTTTGAACCTTGACGAATTCTGTAGGTGTCGTAGGAAAGATTCCAAGTGCAGGGCTTGTAGCAAAATTTAGGGTCAGACAACACAAATAGGAAAAAATTAAATTTTAGCACCAGAAATAAGGAAAAGTAAAGAATTTTTTGGTAGGTAGTAGCTAAAGAAAGAATGAATTATAAACTAAATTGATTTTTATCGATTGATTTTGTTTAAGGAGCGTTGACACTTCTAAGGTCATCAGCCCCACCGTGAATACTTTGTACAGACGGGAGCAAAAAGTTTGGTCTGCCAACAATGATCAATTACCACAATTTTGATTTGCGGTATAATTATGTTCCACCGCATTGAATTGAACACAACAATACCGTAATTCTTAATTGTTGTATTTGATTATTGTTAGCTGACCAAACTTTTTGCTCCCCTCTGTACACACAACGAAATACTACAATGTAACAATAGAAGTAGACGATGCAACAATTCTTTGGTTTCCCGTGAGAGGTTTTCTGCCAGTTTAACGTGATGTATCAGCGATTTCGATTTGTTGGCAGTTGATGAAATTTTAAGCAAATGGAATCTTTTCTTTTTCGTTTTACAACCTCGCAGTATGAGGGGCTGGAGAACACAACTTTTTTTTTGGGCCTAAGAATTCCACTCTCAAAACACTGGCTTGACAAGAAGCGCCGTTGTTTTCCCCTCCATTTTAATCTAGTGCCCCTCTCTATGCTATTCTCGTAGCTAAACCATGCACAATGGCTGTTTGCCGTGACGTTACCATGAGTTAGCCAATGACGAACAAGAACAACGGCTTTTTGGCCGTCTGATTGGACTAGCGCAGTCACGTGATATGCACGTCACAGCAAACAGCCATTGCGCGTGGTATAATATGGCGTTAGTGTCGCTACTCTGTAAAGAAAACATTCTTTCTTGAACAAGACTATAAGGACGGTATGTTCCCGTGGGTAGCTTCCTTTACCCGGATTGCAGAAGATGTCGCTTGCGAGCTAGTTGTCAGGCTGCATTGGTGTCGCTGCTGCTGTTACTGCTGCTGATGATGATGATGCCGCTCGCTTTTACGGTATTTAATAATTTGATAACTCCTGAATGAGAAAAACGTTGTTTTTTTTTATAATTATTTTCTACTCGTTTTATTACCACCGACCAGGATAGTGTGAGAGACCACCAAATTCCTTCAGCAGCTAGGAGATCTAGTCTGGCGATGTACGGCAATACGCAACTTAAGCAGCCAGCACTGCGTGGTGCACCTTGCCGATAACATAGCTGCTGCGTGCCGCTAACTACCGTGTACACCAAGTGCCAACAGCCAGGTAACGAGCGAGTCCTATTGTTAAACCAGTTGGAACCGGATCACGCCTGCTAGCCAGTCACTTGGACGTAATGCTTAAGGCAAGATCCATTGTTCCCCAGCAGTATAAATACCGGTGGCCGAACGATAGCTCGCCAGTTGGTGTTGGGAATCGAACTGAAAGGTTAAATCTCTGGACCCCAGTCAGAAGGATGAATTCTCGCTGACGCTTAATATGTAATGCTATTATGTGTAGTCCCCTCTATAGAGTAAGAAGTAAATTAGGATTGAGCGTAGCCTTGACCTAATCGTCCACTTCCTTATATGCTGACCCCTTGCGATGGTGGGAGGGTTCCGGGAACGAATCGCCTCTCTTTACATAGACGTCTTTCTCTTCAAAAACGTGTAATAATGTTCAAAATTGAGCCGGTTGGTCTATACAAGCGTTAGTATGCTTCAGATGACGTTATGCTCAAGGAATTTAAATAGCCAAAAAACGTAACTGAGTATATATAGACAGGAAATTAACGAGTTCGAAATTTAATTTATATATAAAACTCTCTCCAGACAAATATTGTACTGACGCCTATACTTCATTATGATTGGTGTAGTGACGTCATGGCACACCACAGTTCTTTGTCTTTAGGCCACTTCAACTTCTTGCGTTGTCAGCCAGAGGGCGCTAAAAACTGTCAACGACGCTCTTATTGATGGGCGGAAATTACAGGCTGGTGGCGCGAGAAAGAAGAATTCTTCCCCCAGCCGTTGCCACGGCAACTTGGCCGGCGCGTGACTGGTCGCATTCACCTTCCACTAGCATTGGGGGGAAATGAGGATCAATTATGACGGTAGGGCGCTCTGTACGCCCACGCAACCAATCTATTTATATATGACAAAAAAAATCATAAAAAGAAGAGGGAAAAGGGAAAAATGGCAGAATCCGTCGGTAGAGGGCCTAAAAAGGACGGACTTTTACCGACAGACAGACAGACAAACGAACAGATGGGGTACGAACTTCATCAGATTTGTGTCGAGGAAGGGGGGTGGGGGAAGAAAGAGTAAAAAGAAAAAAAATAATATTGAGGGAAAAATGTGACGAGCTGTCGGTCAGACCGAGTTTGTAAGTGGAGGGACATTTTTGTGGAAGAAGCTTAAATTGAGAAAACAGGAAAGTGATTTTTTTGCTTTTCTAAAATTTGTGTAGTCCAGTTCGCAGATATCAACTCGAGAGAGAGGGTGGGGAAGGGGGATTGAGGCTTAATGGCGCGTCGACAGCTAATTCTTTACGCCAACCTCAGTCGCAGTGCAGTGGTCTGGATTGTCACTGCGCGACACACTGCAGAGATGTTAAACAAACCGCAAATCCAGGCCTTATGTAGATTTGATTGTCGGAAGTAAATGTGAACATGTGAAGGTGGCAGGTGAGAACAAGTTTTCAGTCTCGGTAAAAAAAAAAACAACCTTGGACATTTTTGTTGAACAGAGGCTTCTATCGAGAACACAGAATTCAGATAATGAATTTAGAAAGGAGAGAGTTAGTTTAATCCGTCTGAAATTCAGGCCTCCTTATAATATTTGTGCATGCTTCTGTCTTGCATGGTTGCTTGTGCTCGTGCTTTTCAATGAGGGGAACCCGTTGCCCACTCTGTATCTCGGGCCACTGCACTGTGACTGAAGTTGGCGCTAATGACCCAGCTGTCAACGAGCCATTAAGACTCGATCCCTCCACCCCACACCCTGCACTCACCTCTGTTTGTTCGACTTGCTCGAGAGGTGTGCTCCTAACTAGTCGCCAATGAGGAACTGGGTTTGATTGTCCCTGTAGATTCATCCAGTTCCCTAACGTCCAGCTACTCCATACGGTTTCCACGTAATTTGAAATGTACGAGCACAAACAACAATATCAGACAGAGGCCAGCACATTTAAGGAGGCATGAAGAAGATGGGAGAAACCGTAAATATAATACCAGACGGATTATGATGCCGATCGAAAATTCGCTGAGTGCCGAGTGTACTTACTGATTTTGATATGGAGCGTACATTTGATGATTTCTTGCCATCAAACATTCAAAGTATACGGATGGTTTCACTTTTCCGCTGTGTCCATGTGAGCTCTGATAAACAACTCAGATTCAGTAAATTTCAGTCCCTTTGAACTTCCGAGCCAAATTTTCAGATTTTTCTTAAGTTGCAGTAAACACGTTTTGTCAACCTTGATTTGTAAAATTTTACTCTTTTTGCTTCAAGCCTTGGGAGGGAGGGGGAAACGTACCTCCCCCACCCCCACCCCCCAATCCGCCCAAGGGTGCGCCAATACTACAATTGCGTATCAACACTATAGCGCAAACGTTTTGAAAAAATATGTCAACGTTCAGATAGAAATAATAATAATACACAGGCGCGAGAATGTTTTTGGCCGGAAACCGTGCCCGAAAGAAAGAGTGGGGGAGGGAAGGCACGTGCGCGTGGGGGCAGTTTGGGAGTCTGGCAACGCCGGAGGTAGAGAACAAGAAGAAGAGTGATGAGTGGTGGAAAGGCGCGAAACGTTCATTTTTCATTTCGGTAAGATGATAATAATTTGGGGAAGCTGGCTGCGAGCGAAGCGTGAGGTCACTCCAGCAAGGTTGCAAACACTAAGCCGTCGGCCTGACACCCAAAGGTTAAAAGGTCGCGTACAAACGTTGTATATGGATCTGACCTACCGATCTATCGGCTAGCTCATGGCTCGTGTGCAGTGGGTGCGTTGCTTGGTGTTCCTGATCTGACGTTTGATCCATTCCCTTTTGTTTTATGTTGGTGGGAGTGCTTGTGGTTTGTTGGTTGGTTGGAGGAAGATCTTTGAACGCTTGACCTGTCCACCTTTGAACCCGTGGTGTGCGAGCCGGTCTGTTGGCCAGTCTGGCCCAACCCTTTGGATTCTCGATAAGGTCTGACCGACCGAGAGTGGACTCGCCCGGGCCATAGGCATTTGGTTAAGGTAACAGGCCTTCTCCCCCGGACCCATCGCCGAAACCAAATTCTACCGACGTTGACCGTCACAGGAACCCCTTCGGATATGTTCTCAAAGGCCCGTAGCAACAAGCTGGATGATAATCGATGAATGTGACAGCTAGGGAGAATGGGTAGTAGAGATGGCCTAACAAAGTGGTAGGGGACGAGGGGGTATTAGCTGGTTGTTTAAAATTATTTGCAAACGTGGATTACTAAAGATTACCTTAGATTTGCAAAAAAATACACAAGATTACCAAGTCTTGCTTCAGAATATGATGGAATACTTCTGATATTACCAAACGTGAAATACGGATGCAAACCTATTTACGTAGTGTCGCAAATTAAATTCTAGTGTTTTATTTTAAACGAATTTCACGTCTGCAACACTATGTAAACACTAATGTCTTGAGAGTTTTCTTCTCAGCTGAGTTTGTAAAAGGCTTTAAGCTGTTTTGCAGCTAAAATCGTCTAAAAACGTTTCTAGGTGTTTTTTTTTTTTTAAACCTATGTTTTTTTTGTTTACATTGTAGGAATAAGTTAGAAACTTGTAGGCCACGCAAGATTCATTAGCACTGCAAAGCGCTAGAAAGTGGGTGTTTGCCGCCCCTGACTGGCGAGAGTTGCTTCCCTGCGCACTTCCCTGTGCTGTGGTGGGATGCCATTCGGGGTTGCAATTCTGGGCCGAGTTTCGTTCTGTGTGAAGTGAAGGAAGTGAAGTGAAGTTTATTGCTCTAAGTGGTCAAAAACAGTACAAAAAATTATGAGTAAAACTATCATACAAGTGTACAGAAAACCACTGCAGGGACAAAGATCTCGCTTGAGAAACACTGGGGGCGCGGGGCGCGGGGTAATAAAAAAACTGAATTACATAATAAGCAAAATGTATTAAAATGTATACCGTGAAAAAGTATTTTAAAAAAACCGAAGCAAAACAAAAACGGAACCAGTAAGTGGTGGCAATGTGGTAATAAAACAAAACAATTGCTACTGGAATGCACTAATGTAGAAACAAACCCTATTTTATGATACCAGTGAGATTTTCAACTTCGTCCTTGGTTAGTAACCACGAACGATGATACTCTTTGCTAAATTTGTGATTCTTCGTTTCGTTGCGAATTGCAACAGGAACTTGGTTGTACACTTTGGGAGCAACGTAAGGAGAGAACTTTATGAGCAGCCTCAGTCTTTGTTTTTGGTAAAAAAAAAAAAAAAAAAAACCTTTTTGCGCACAAACAAAGGGGGTGTTAAAAAAAAAAAAAAATAAAAGCCAATATCGTGCACAAATATAACTACACTACGTCGTTTCGAGAGGACAACTTCCCGTCTTGAGGTTAAAATAAACACTAAAACATTATTTAAAATTCTTGGCAGTATCTGCCGAGTCACCAAGTCTATAAAAACAAACCATTCAGGCATGGTCACCACTCTACTTCCGGGCGCCCATCCTGTAACTTGGTGTATCATTTGGTATGTTTTATATTTTTAAAAAACATTTAAAGTTTTAGGCCTTCGACATGCCTGAATGGTTTGTTTTTATAGACTTGGTGACTCGGCAGATACTGCCATGAATTTTTAAAATGTTTTAGTTTTTATTTTAACCTGAAGACGGGAGGTTGTCCTCTCGAAACGTATTATAGTTATATTTGTGCACGTACTGGTTGTTACTTTATCTTATCTGCAAAAAGTGCTGAAACTCACTCAAAAGGAGTGTTATGAAAGCATCCGATTGGCTTAAATATTAAATAGTCTTTGACTTCGGTAAAACCAGACAATTTTATGAGGAAAGAATATTCAATTATCAAAACGGGGGCATCTCTCGTGGACTGTTCCACATGGCTGCATAGAAAGAAGGGGTAGCAAGTTAGTGAAAGACAAGCTTCCCAACAAAACATACGGTACTGTAGAACACTGTGGAATAAGGGGTACATAGTAAATATCAACCATCCATTGTTTGCGAACAGTCACTCCACACAGGTAATAAAAGACATGCAAGGCCTTTCTTAGTTTTGGTTTTTTTAAACTAAGTAATCATTGGAAAAATTCCACATTAAGTGTTGGTCAAAAAGCAGCCCTAGTTACTTAATGGTGTACGACCTAATAATTTCAGTTGACAATCAACAGTTGCAGACGTCATTTCATTAGTAATGGAAAGTAGTTATCAACCGTGTACAACTCTTAGGTAATAGTCTTACCAAGAATTTATAGGGCTGGGGAGGAGAATTTGTGACTGAGACCCCTTCTTAAAGGTCTTAGATTCATTCCTATTAGTTCCGTCTAAGTTTATAGAGGGCGCCATGAGTTTAATGTGGGAATTTCTACTCAAGTTTTCAGCCTAAAATTAAACGAAACTAAATGAAACTAGCTTATATTTAATCATTATTTTGTGTTACTTAGTTGTAATTTAGTAGCCTATACTTTAGATTTAGGATGAAAAATGAGCAAAATTTCCCATATGGTACGCGTGGCGCCCTCTGAAAACTCGGACGGAACTAATAGGAATGAATGTAACTCGTTTCAATGGGGACTTTT
>JAHWFP010116167.1:0-10071 GCA_023313725.1 Lithobius niger | reverse complement strand
ATACACCCCCCACCCCCAGAATGTCCGCCATTTTGATGTGTGCTTCCTCTAAGGGAGCACACCTCCTTGTCTGCATTTGCTGGCCACCAGGTCCTCGCCTGTTGTGTCGCCCACCTGCTAGGTGGAGCCACATGAATCAAACGTATATAAGGGCGTGTTGGCCGACTCAACCCCGACTTGGTCTTGGACCCAAACTCAACTGGGAAGGGGCTCGTACCCGCGCACCGTTAACCTAGTGGTTTAAGTTAGACGTAGCAATGGCGACGAGGGTGGGATTCGAACCCACGTGGACAACCTCCTCCCCTCCCCCCAGTGATTCACTTCTCGCGTGTAAAGTGTTCCACAGCCTGCAGGCCGGCCAACAAGTAAGCAAGCAAGTCGCCTGGCTCAGTCTGATAAACGTATTCATCGGTCGGTATTTAATTTAAGATTGCTTAACAACACCCTTAACAACACAAGTACAACGCAAGCGAAATGGTGAGGAATAGGTCTTAAAACATTTCTTTAGTGACGTTGGCCGCTACTTTGCTCATCGCTATGTCCACCAACTACGTTCTGAAACAATTTACGCGTGACGTCACGTTTGACGGAAGATGCAGCTTTTGGTGTAATCGGTCGCTGAGTTAAATGAGTCCGATGGCTTGAAGAAAGTCACCTTAGTAATGCTCACAAGTTCAAACAAAAATTAAAGGTTTCGATTATGCGAATTCACCTGCATGGTTGATGAATGAAAATACGATCCTTGCAATGTTCCTGCCAGTCAAGCACCGGCCAGGATAATGTGAGAGACTACCACCCTCCTAATTCAACCGAGAACTGCTTAAAAAACAACTTATTCGCCAATCATTGTTGGAACAAAAGATGGTAATATCTGGCTTGTAACCCTATGCTTAAACCAATCACCGATCCAAAGTATTGTTGTCATTGACGTACTTTGTCATTGTTGCACTCGCAGAAGTATTGTTGCTCGATTCCGATTGGTTCCTTTGACCATCAAGGAAATGAGAAATTTCTCCTTCAGTCTAAAACGATGATTTCGGTTCGTTTCGTGAAAAGAAAGACACGCATTTTTACTGTGTGACCATTTCCTATTTCTCTCTGTACAGTGGTGGCTGGTTTCCCGATACCTAACACGTTAAGTTTATATTTCTTTTTTTGGCTGTGTCTTTGGTCCCGGGAACGGGATCCAGGTTGGAAAGACTGGTCCCGGTGAATTTGTTGAAAATTAGGCCTTGATCTTGTTAAAGTGATTGTAACCTGCCTAATCATACGATACCTAACTTAACCTAACCTAACCAAACCAAAGCTAATAAACTCTCAACCAAACTAGGTTTTACCCAAAACTATGCTTTTTGTGTTTGCCGGGATCCATACTAGCATAGCTGCGGTCCCGGCAATGCGCCAAAGAGAGGCTTGAAACAGTTACGGACCAAATGCGTTTCCCTCGTACGTGTTTTAAAAACTGGGGTTTAGTTGGAAACATTAACCTTTTGCAAATTTTAATTTGGTTGACATTTGGTAGTTTCGTATTGTAGGCTAGTTCCTGCATCATTGCATTTTTACAATCGAGCTGAGATATCGATAGATAACTTTAAGTTGTTCTCATGCTTTTAAAGGCGCCGGTTAACCATTTTCATAGCGTTGCCTATATTCTAAAAACAGCATCCACGTTCCAGAATCTCCGTCATCCAATAGGCTGATGATGGGTCACGTGATATGAAAATTCGCGGCGCTGCAGCGAAGTGTTGTTCTTTTTTTTTCTAATTTACCGCTATTTTCTTATATTGCTAGAAGATTCATGTTCCTGCATCTAAGAGTTCAAAAGGTGAAAAGGCACCTTTAAAAAATGAAATGTTAAATTATTCCAGTTGTAGTCCTACTTTTTCTCCCACTTTCCAACAATGTTTTAACAATACATAACAATGCTTTAATCTCGAACGCCGTGAAAGACTAGTCATTTTGGAGCCACACTTTTAATCAATGAAATCGAAAAAAGTAGGGTTTCACTTCATCCTCCATAGACACAAGAAATTTGTCAATGGTTATGTTTTGTCATGCTGCCTTAGTTTGTCCTACCCTTTTTTCCCGAATAATGTTCAAACGAAAAGAAGTTCCTCTATTTTAGTAGTTTACCTTTTACCGAAAAGTGTGTCGTACTTGCACACGGATATGCGTGCTTCGGAGTGTGGGTGGATCGTTTCCCAGTTGGTGGGAGGGTTTGGCAAGCTAGCAGTTCCCGGTCGTCAGCTGCTTCGCGTCCGTGGTAGGTGCTCTTAGAAAATACAGATGCCAATTTGCATACGCACCACGGCCAAGAGGATTTGAATATTGATTTCACATTTAAATAGGGATGCCGTCAGCTTCTGTGTGCTGGGAAACATAATAATCCTAGCGGGAATAATTTAGTTTTCCCATGGAGAAGGTGTGCTGCTGGTGGCGGTGCTGCTGTGCCGCGATCATCACTAGTTAGCAGCGATTATAACCAGGTGCCAACGTGGGGTGCATTCGGAAATAAAAGCCCTTGGATCGAGGCTTAAATCACGTGGGTTTGGAGAAACATCGTGATTTGGTTTATGCAGTAACCCGAAATTGTCCCAAGGAACGAGTTGTCATTCCATCTATACGCTCATTCACGCAGTGCCGTATTAAGCCTAGTGGAGGCCTGGTGCTTACGATTTAGGGGCCCCCGCGCACTGGGCAGCCAGGTCGCGCGGCCAGTCGTCGTCGCGGCCACAAAACACGGCGTCCGTTTTTAATTAATAATCTTCGATCACGTGGTGAAAAATGAACACGGAGCAAGTATGGTCGCCCTGTGTTCGGCTGACTGGCCGCGGCGGCCAGCATTCTCGTTGGCCGCAGCGACCTGGTCGCTTAGTGGGCGGGTGCCCTTAATGTGGTATACCCCCCCCCCCCCAAGGCCCGCAAAAAAAAAACGAGAAAAACAATATTAAAAAAAATTAACAGCTCCTTAATTTATTTTTCCTGTGACCGTGAGGCACCCTTGAGGCCCTTTTCTGCCTGTGGCTCGATGCTTCAGCACCCAAAACACCCCCCCCCCTCTTAATCCGTCCCTGAATTCACGTGACAGCAATAAGCTACCAAGTCAGAACAAGGAAGCAGTTTAATTACGTAATTGCTATGAAGATACGGCGCTGAAGCTTTTCCGAAGCATATTTGTGCAATTAAAGGACCAAAACAAAACACAAACTAACTCGCCTACGTCACACAGCGCATTAATGCACATTTATGCAAAGGCCCCCTTTGGTCCACCTCACCTGTAAGTGGTAAATAGTCGAGTTATATTCAATGTTTATACCCCTGTCCCCAAAATTACCCTCTCTAACCTACCTTGGCGAGCTTGGTTTGTTCGCTCACATGGGCGTAACTTTGATACCATTATACAGGCAACCGTTTTACCCTTTTCGGGTCTTTTTCTAGACTGTTAATAGACTTTTTTACAGGGACTTTTTTTCGTCTATCTTTTTACCCTTTTTTAGTTTTTATTTCCCCTTTTCAGACCTTTTTCAGGCCTGTTTCTAGGCCTTTAGATTTTTTTCTGAGGTACCGCTGCACCAGCAAATGCTGACAGAATAGACTATTTTTTTTTTTTTTTTTTTTTAACAAAAAAGACCATTTACGGAAATGGCAGGGGCACTGCCCCCCCCCCCCTTGATACCCCTCCTGTGCACGCCACTGACGGATTCCATAAATGTCAATGTTTGAAACTGTTCCATATGCCACTCCTGCGAATACGTACCAGCATTGAAGTTACGGGAAACTTGTACACGAGTTAATCATGCGGTATACTGTTCCAAACCGTCAAAACCTAATCTACCAAAACCGAGAAACTATTGGGAACAGTTTCGCTCCGCACTTTACGTCACGCTTGTTAGATCGCTGAAAGTTAATTAAATGGTTCTTAGGAGCGCACACATGGTTCCTGGAGCCGATGACCATATCAGCGCTGTGCTCCATTCACATGATCGCTTCAAAACGAATCTTAAGAGTCATTCAAAGGCATGTCACAACTAAAAACTTGGATCTAAAAAATGACTTTTATCAAATGTGCAACTTTTGCACGCTGAACGTGGCGTTAAAACAGAGATATTGTACTCCACAACACAATGTAAGCTACTGATTTTGTTTTATTTGGTAAAATCTGAAAAATCACTAATAAAAAGTAAAAATAAAAATCATCTCCCGTTCGCGTCAATTTTTTTTAGTGCCACTCCTGAGAACCACTTAGTTAATTTTTAGGGACCTTATTTGCTTTTGTGCCAGTCACGAATCATCCTAAAAAGCGAAAACTACGTCACACCTCGACGGGACTAATTGACAACTCCGGATGGGCCAATCAGTCTAAGATAGACTACTTGATTATAACAAAAAAACTATTTTGAAATGGAAAAATCATTTTAAGGACTCTAAGGAATAACAAACAGTAGCCTACGAGTGGAATCAGTTAGACACAAATTACCACTTTGGACAAATAACTTTGGAAATATGTCAACAAAGTATTTTACTCCTTTTATTTCTAACAAATTACCTAGTGAATGACCACAATATTGCGTTGTTTTGAAACTTAAAACTTGTAACTAAAACCTACTTACTAAATAAATAAAATGATAAATAAAGTCAATCAGGTAGCCTATGAAAAGAGTTATTTGCTAGTTTACAATTTTATTCACTCTTTAAACTTGCAGTTTTTGTCACTTAGTTTAGTATTCAATATTACAATATGTAGCTAGGAAATAAGTGTGAGGGGTGAATGTTCCATAATTAAGTAAAATATTAATGTAGATACGTAATTAAGATAATTGAATGTTCGATTGTTAAGTAAAATATTAACGTAGATATGTAAAATAATTGTGCAACTGTATGTCAACGTGTTGTCAGGACAAACAAGTACGTTAGTACTTCGTGCTACCAATTATTTAATTTCAATAAAATACAATTTAAAAAAAAATAAAAAGTCACTTCGAAGGGTGAGGTAATTGCCACTCAACATCTATTTTGACCTTTAGATCGCCAATAGAAGGGTTGAACAGCTTTTAAGCTTGGCAGGAGCATGTAGCTATAGGGTCTGCCCAGGTAGCGCAGTGGTGTAGGGATCCAACCAAGTATGCGGGAAGTCCTGGGTTCGAGACCCAGTTAGGGCAATTCTTTATTACTTCTTTCTCTTTTTAGTTTGGGCTGTATTTTCACAAGACCGGTATTTATTGCAGAGTGTTGCTTCGTTCTAATTACGTATGAAGCGACCAGTCGGGTTGCTCTCCAGTTAGATCTTCTCTCGCCACGAGCATCTGGTTTTAAAAGGTGCTAACTAGGTTTTACTCAGTACTCCACCGTTGTTGGGAAAACTTACCAGGTACAGCCATGTTGGTGAACGATGCAGAAAAGGAGATGGGTTAGAAGAATGCCAAAAGAAACGAAAACCGAAAGAAAAAAAAGTGAAAGAAAGGGAAAAGGAATAAAGGAGCTTGTATTTCGTGGGAAAGGCGCCATTAGCAGCCACTTAGAGCTATTGTCGGAGCACAGATTTGTGGGCAAAGTGTTAACGTATGGATTTTGTTCTGCACCGAACTTGCATGCCTTCTCCGTAGTGTTTTTCTGGTCCATGAAAGTTGAATAAAAGAATCGGAAAAATATGCAGAATGCACGCAAGGTGTAAAAAACGAGCTGGCTTCATATTTTTTTTTTACGTTCGTTGTTCTGTACGCCACGAAAGGTAATAGAAACCCAGACGTATCTCCGTCTCGTGACAAAGTATCCTTCCGCTAGCAGCGTCGCCAGCGCACGAATACTCGAGCTGAATGTTGTGAAGCCACATGATTTCTCCTAAATACGTGGTACGCGGATACGTATGCACCCAAATCTAACCACTGGACAAAGAGGTACTCAGACATATCGACACCGGAGAAATACGCACTGCCGCAATTTGGAACATTCACTCACCAACAAAAAATTCGGGGGAAATTAGGAACCCCCCCACCTTCCAACGGTCCCACACGAATATGTGTCCCAGATTTATAACAAAAGAAAATACGGGAGACGACGCAGTGAACCTGTCCTTCCTTTTTAGTCTTCTGACTATTGCAACGACTTTGTCCGTCCGTCCGTCGCTTTTTTCAACTTCGCAACAGTACCAGATATTGACGACCATTGTTTCCAAGGTCCATTGTTTACAACGCCCATTGTTTAATAGACTGCTTCGACGCGTCCATTGTTTACAACTTCAAGTTTAATAGACTGCTTCGACGTAACTAAATTAAATAATAACAGCAGTTGTAGTGCATGATAGAGGTGTGCGCCTCAACATTGGAAGTGGAGGAACCGTACAGAAGACCGGTGTGACTAGGCAGTCGCTGTAGCCGCTTGTTTTTTTGTTATTTCTGTATTAAAGGCCTCTTAAAATTAATTAAGTGGTTCTCAGGAATGGTACTAACAAAAATTGACGTGGGCGGGCGGTGTTAATTTTTTTTCTACGTTTTATTCGAAAATTTTCAGACTTTTTTTTTCCAAACAAAACGAGATCATGCAGTAGCTTACATTTTATTGTTGAGAAAAGTCATTCTTTAGGTCTAAGATTTTATTTGTGACATGCTTCTGATCGGCTTTTGGAATGGTTTCAAGGCCATCATGTGAATGGAGCAAAGAGCTGACGTGGTCATCGGCCCCCTCAAAATGTTTGATGAAAGTGCTGACGCGTGATCAGAAGTTTTTTTTAGACCATGTCGTAAAAAAAAAACGTTTCATGCGCTAAGAAAAATCCCATGCATGCGCTCCTGAGAACCACTTAATTAACTTATAGCGGCCTAAAGGCTCTTTTTTTTTTATATAAATTAACTCACTCAGGTGTTTGCAGTTGCCATTTTTAGAAATTTAGCATTTGTGGTAGTATTTTTTGTAGCATTTTTTTTATTGCCTGTAATGTGTGCAACGCAGCATTTTGGGGTAATTCCAGTAGTAGTTTTCGAATTTCTCAACTGGTCACGCTGTGACGCTTCATCATGGTCGACATTTTGCCCGAAACCGCCGTCAGGTGCGCTGTTGCGCTGACTCCCAATCACCTTTTCGTTTAAACTGGTAGGCGGCGCTCCATTTGTTGTTTGTGTCTGCCTCTTCTGCATCTTCTGTTGGTTGCAAATCCCCCAAACAAGCGAACATCGCTGTTTGATGGAAATTTCTTGTCTTCGGTTCAATGCAAATTAACGCAATGGCCACTCGTGTGGCGGACCAAAGTTAAAGGCTTTATTTAGCAGATACGTCTGCCTGCCTGGCTGTCAAGGCTCTCTCATTGCCAGACTGAACGGGTATGGGTGTGTCACTGTTGGTTAACTGCAATAAAGTTCCGAAAGAATTATCTGTAGGTTTTCGGAAAGAGCAGACGTAACATTCTCGCTTTTGGCTGACTGGCGGTAAAGCATCAACTCCAGAAACTCTTGCAGATTGGTAAAGCGAGATCTGTCCACCAGCTGGCGTTGATGCTCGCTTGCGCATTTAAAAGGTTAACCCGGTTGGCCCCTTTCAACCTTTTCGAACGCATCCTCGCTGCTTGCTGCGCCGTGTTGTTATTGGGTGTGTGTGTGGGGGGGGGGGGGGGGGTGGGGGGGGCTAGAGGTTTCTCTGGGGTTGAAGGGGGTGGTGGAGCAGAGGGGTTCTTCGTATGCAAAGTGTCAAAACTTGCTCTTATATAGTAAGAAGCGTCCTATTGTAGCCGATGAAGTGTCAAAACTGTTATCTTAATTTCCTGAATTGATGAGATTAAGGAAATGCTTCTTGCACGAGATGGAACACAACTCGTTTCAATACCTAATTACGAGAATACATCGTTGTGTTGCGTACGGCTTCGGGCCAAGGCTCTGAAATAAATTAATCCGCCTCGCAAAAACAACAAATCTACATCATTAAAGACGTAATGATTGCGTGCGTGTGTGTTTGTACGTCTACTCCTCTGGAACCAAGGCACCTACAAAGATGGGAGTAGGACCAAACGAAAGATAATTAAATTGCGCTTCGGTTAGTCCTATTTTCATCGCTTTAACTTGATTATTTTGTGACCCTCAAGTACACGAAAGAACCTGAAAAAGTAACTTCAAAAGTTTTTTTTTACCCTCATGATGTTTGTTCATGACGTCACAGTTAATTCATGCAAACTTTATCGAACGAAGCGAGACGACGTCAAAGGAGCGAGCAAAAAGAGTTGCAAGAAGAGTTGGAAACAAAATGCATATCTCACGATCTCACAGATCTCATAGGGTTCAGTCAAGCAGGGAAAAAATAATTGTTTTAAAGAAATATGTCTTGGTAATGCGCCAAGTTTGCTAGTTAATCTAGACACATGCTAGTGTGGTGCCACCAAGTAAATGATCGACCAAGTAGATGAGATTAATTGTGATTGAGTGAGCATTTCCAGCTTCATTGCATATCATTACATTAATTTCTGGAGGAGCAAATGACGGGGATGCGCTGATTGAGTGAGTGAGTGAGTGAGCGAAGCGAACGAAAATCAGCGTTTGTTAGCCTTGTTCTCAAAACTGGAATTGTACAAACTTAAGCATGTGGAAAATAACCCAAATGGTGTCAATTTGGCTGATGTAACGGCTAATTGGGTATTGGCAAATGTGAAAATTATCAACGGTTTCTCCATCCGTCGACTTTTTCAGTGGTAGTCAAGTGGACTTTAAAAAACACGGAAAATTAAAACATTGTTGCTGCCTTATAGCTAATAGGCTTTGTCGACGTAACTCAATGAAACAATAACATTCAATCGTCGCATTTAGCTACTACAGGAACACACGCAACCGTAAAAAAAAGGATTTCGTTAACGACACACATTAGGATCATTTAAAATAGTTTTGACACAGGGTTGATGAATAGTAGGCCTACTATTCTCAGTTAGCTGCAACTTACGAAATTAAATCGGCACGTAAAAATTAGGTCAAAATGCTGACATCTAAAACTAGGCCTAAATTACTTTTAGGTTATACTATAATACAGGACGCTGTTGCAATGTATGACAGAGGTGTGCGCCTCAACATTTTCGTTGAAAAAAATGGCGGCACCGGCGGAAGTTTATAGAAGGTCCGTAATAGCTAGGTAGTCGCTGCAGCCGCTTGTTACTGAATACGGATGCGAACCCCAAGTTTAAATACATTGCTCTACAATAACCAACCATTTTGTTAAACCTGAAATTCTACATTGGTAATATGCAGTAAATTATTAAGTAAAGTTAATGTATGACCAGGAGCAAATATATGTCATACACGTCCGCAGGATGTAGGAGCGAGCACCCATGTTGTAACTCTAATTTTGTATGCCAACGATTGCACATGGCCGTCTGGGAAACGAAGCAGCAGGTTTCAGCTCCTGGCTCCGACCCAGTTGATTTAACATCGCCAACATCTCAAAGCATGACTATACCACGAGCCACGGCTGTTTGCTGTGATGTCATCATGAATTAGCCAATGACGAACAAGAACAGCGGATATTTGGCCGTCTGAGTGGACTAGCCTAGTCACGTGATCAGCGCGTCACGGCAAACAGCCTTGGTGCGTAGTATAAGAGGCTTTAACTTCCTGGTACGAAGTGAGAACTATAGTAGAGTTGGGAGGCGAGACCCGCAAATTTTTACTCCAGTCGGGCTTGGCTCGAGAAACAAAATGTCTTCTTCGTGTAAGTTCGTTCAAACGCTTGTTCCTGGAAACTGACACATACTTGAACTATACGCAGCATAAAGGATATTTTTTACATTTTGTTCGAGGTAAAAACCAACAGAACGTAATTTTTAACGTACGTTTTTCGCAAAAGTAAGAACGGACATTAGTCCGGCAATTGGCTGCCTTGGGTCAGGACTCTGCACGAAAGATAAAACAGAGGGTGGAATTGTGTTGGCTATTCCTCCTTCCTGTCGCTCCTGCAATGATCTTTTCGTTTTGTGTTAAGGTGGCTAACAAAATAAACAAAAATAAAGGGGGGGGGGGGGGGGTGACAAACCATACACAATTAAAAAAAAACGAAGCAATATATATCAAAACCCAAAACTGGTAAAAGGGGCCGCCAAGTTTCGAA
>JAHWFP010116166.1:0-25601 GCA_023313725.1 Lithobius niger | reverse complement strand
CATTTGGACAAGGTGTTGACGGTAAATCCGTCTTTGAGGGTATCATTCTCATGTTCATCTGGGAATACTTTTTTTTTTTCCAACAGCTTTCATATGAGTGACATGTGCTTTGATGTGTTTTTCTTTCAGCTTGCAGATTTACAGACAACTGTTTGAAATAAAAATTCAACATGGTTAGAGTGTTACAAGATGTATGTGTTCAAGTTTAGACACAAGATTTGCGATGTGTAATTTTTTCAGAGCTTCGTGTGGGTGGTGGAGTATGTCGCAAATCTTGTTACTTGCATGTTTGTTTACTTTAATGTTTGCTGGGGCCAATGGCCAATCTTAGTCTTGGGTGTCCATTCTTCTATAGGTGGACCATTATCTATATCTTGTAATTTGGTTTCCGGTTCCTGCCTCTGGAACATAATAGAATAGTCCATTACCCGTAATACCCTGGCTGTTTCGTGGTTGTCAGGGGTAACCAAACCGCATAAAAGCAGCGGTTCGAGCATGGAAAAATCAGAAAGCCTTCGGGCCAGCCAACTGGCTGGTCCTCCTTCAACCCCTGCTAGGTTTCCTAGTTAGGGGGATTTTGGCTTTAGGCCTTTAGTAGGCCCAATTTTGGTTAGGCTCCTTTCCCCCGACCTAAACTAACCCTATTGACCCTAACTTAACCCCAAAGTTCCCCAGCTTCCCTTAGTTGTTGGTTCAGTCTAATTTTGGTTAGCTCTCCCACTTTGTTATTCTTCGTCACGAGGTATGACAATTTAGCATTGGGGTTTGAACGATAATTCGAAAAAATCGAAAAAGTGCGATACGAAAATCGACGAAAATCTTTATCGCGATATTATCGAATTGTCGATTACCGTGCCACCCCTAATGATGTTCCTCTGTGGGCTGGTTTCGTACTCTTGTTTTCCTCATTTTTGCTAAGCCGAACGATACAAACTTTCCGCAGTATGCTTTAACACGGAGGTAGTTTCAAGCTGTTTTAGATGCTGCAGTGGAAGCCGAAGCAATCCGAATTAATGAGTTGATAGCCAAGTCACAACAAGATGCTGTTACGGATGCCAAGCAGAAGGTTGAGAGGACAGTTCCCACTACAAAAGCCGCAATAGTGACAAGTTCCAAGCTAGCTGGATCCACAGTTGTACCAGTGTATGTCGAAACTTCAGTTCATTCATGCTTTACAACTTGTAGTTAGTTGCACCTGTGTAAATGTCGAGACTTCAGTTCAGTCATGCTTTACCACTTGTATTGTTTAGCTTGTTGATGATATGCTCTTTACAATTCTACCATTATTAACGTACGTGAATGGTCGCATAAACGCCGAATTGGTTTAGGCCTAAGCACCCTACACCCCCCCCCCCCCCTCACTCTTCCCGGGCAGAAGTAAGATTCCAATTGTTACTTTCCGATGGCCACAGCCCCCTTTTTTTTTATCGAATTAATTTTAACAGTCCATGAGCATTTAATTGGTGATTTTCGGTATTTCCGTATTTAAATGACGGCAGTTCGTACATGTAGTCTATCCATGAGTATTGTGCAAGAATTATTGATTGTGCACTATGAAAGCTTAAATCATTGTAAGTCTCCACTTTTCTCTAAAAACTAAATACAGATGCAAACCTATTTACGTTGCCTTTTGGACTTCTATGTCAGACTGCCTGAGCGGGGAATCGAACCCAGGACCTTTGAAACCAAAGGCCGAGGTCCTACCGCTGAGCCATACTGACACGGCCTATTTAAACAATTCTCAAACTACAAACGCTCAAAATGAAAATGTGTTTTGTGAAAATATCTCGAAATGACTGAAGGTCATTCTATTTTAGTTTACTGAGGGTGGAGTGGTTGGTAGACTGACGAGTCGTTTGCGTCCGTTTGTGGGGGGAGTGGGCAGGAAGGATACGCAGCGTCGTTTCGCTGTATTTCACGCTAGCCAGGTCGCTTGTGCTTTTGAAGCTTTTCGGAGTGATAGAACTTCGATAAAAGGCTGCAGGGATAGAATGACATTCTGGGAAGGTATGTAATTCATTTTGAGCATTTGTAGATTGAGAATTGTTTAAAAACTACGGTAATAGGGTATCGGTATGAATGAAGGTCATTACATTTTAGTTTGTGGAGGGAGGGGGTGGGGGAGTAAATGCAGCGTGAATGGCTTAGAAATGGGCCTGACGTATAAGAGTTTGCAGGGATGGGATTTCATTCCTTTTAAGTAATTAAGTTTTGTACGTTTTTATTGCGTTACGTTTTTTTTTCACGATGTATTTTGCGATGACGTACACTTCCGGTGTTGGTTAACGGGATTTAATCAACAAAAATTTAGCATGGCGTTGAGTTAGCGTGACGTCACAGCTGTGGTATAAGTCTATTTATACCACCACAAACAAATTAGTTATTTATCTAGCTGTATTTGCACACGTCTTTGTATGGAGCACACCTCTTTTTACGGCTCACACCTCAGTTTACTGTGCACTCCTCTTAAAATTTGGGAGAAGAATGTATTGACACATACACCTCTTGATTAAACCATTACCTCTGTAGTATTCAGTGTACTTTTTTCCCCAAAATGGCGATTTTATTTTTCTTCGTGATTATGGCGTTTATGGTGCTCCTAGCATGCCGGATGTACGCATAGAACTCCGTGGTACTCAGCATAACTTGGTATCAACGGTAACTGCCCAACTTTTTCGAATCGACTAGTATTTTTTTTTTGGAGGGGGAATGAAATTTAGGGGTAATGATTCGTGAAATGACCCCACCCCCCCAACAGAAGTCATTGCCCCTAACAGCTATACTTTAAAATAAAAGCTATTAATGTTTAGGATTTATTCAGTTCAGATTATAAACTCATGGTGCGTTCCGTCGTATTATGGATGCTGTGCTACCAACAATGACCTAAACGAAAGTATGATGATGTTTCATCCACGAAATTATGTGGTACTAAACTAGGTTGCATTTAGCATCTGGTGGGCTTCGCTCAACTTGTATGTCCACGCGTAACTTGACGCGCTTACAAGCAGACACAGAAAAGAAAGCAGCGCTGGTGTGTCCACGATCACGTGTAAAAAGGGGAGAGAATGACCGACCGACTTGACCTATTTATAAATCCCTCTCTTGAATACCCAGTTTCGTAGTAGCTGGAGGGCAGAAAAACCCGTCCTGCTGCGCGGCTCACGCGGAAAAGTTGAGCCTATGCCAACTCCAACGCGCTGCCGATTTGCACTGGATTATATGTCAGCGACGGGAGAAACCAGTTTTCTATTCTGCGTCTGTGTCTACGCGCGTCAAGTAACGCGTGGACGTATACGAGGGGTCAAGGCTATGCCCCATTGATTGCGTTACATCTCCTACTCCATCATGGCTCCGTTTGTTTGTTGCAAGGAATGAAAACGCAAGCCCCTGCCACTTTGATTATCCAGTCAACGGGCCTGCTCACAAGGTCACGCAGAACATCTGCTTCTCAGCCAGGAAATGTGCGAGTGTTAACAAGTAACAAGCTAGGTGTCAATTGCCCAGACATCGTGCTTTTATTTTTATACAGTAATGTCATGTTAGTCTTACTTTGTAGTATCATGCAGTGAAGGATATGTTACATGGTAATGTGATTTTGTGACGAGCACATGCAGCAGATTCATGCTTTTGGCACGCACACCCTCTGCACTTCTTCTTAGGTTATGGTTACCATAAATACAATGCATCCACACCGGAATCTGAGATACAACACATTCGGCGGGGCATCACCTTTACCACTTACAACTATTCTGGGCAGCCTTTCCACATTCCGTCCACCCACCCTCCAGAAATGAGTTGTTAATGTTTTCCCGTTACGTATGTGACGAATTTTGGTCAAAATGATTACCTTTCTCAATTTTAAACAGGAGGTTACTTGGGAAAAAATTATGAAGATTATTCGCAACCTGTTTGTTTTCAGACTAACTGACGGTTCAGAGGTTACTCACCCAAAACAGTTTTCGAACGCCGTTTATTCTGGCATCTTGAATTTTCTCAAATGGTTTAAAAAAGTTGCAAGCCAAAGATGGTTTCATGGTTAACATTTTGAATTTTGTAATTTTTAATTGGTACTGAAAACCATTTTAAACGCTATTGTAATCTGCCAGCACGGTCTTCAAAAACCGTGTATATTTGTCACTTGTCCTAATTTCAAAGAATATTCCTACAAAATTGTGTTCAAATCGGTCCACACGCTCCTAAATTACAGTCAGTTCCGTTTCCTCAAGAAGTGCTTTCATCCCCAAACCACGTATCTACGTCATTTGTCCTAAGTTCAAAGAATATTTCTACCAAATTCTGTTCGAATCGGTCCACACTCCAAACTATAGCCACCTCCCTTTCCTCAAGAGTGCTTTCATCCCAAAACCATGTATATTCGTTGTTTTTCGTAAGTTCAAAGAAAATGCCTACCAAATTCTGTTCGAATCGGTCCACACACACATAAATTGTAGTCACCTCCCTTTCCTCAAAAAGTGCTTTCATCCCAAAACCGTGTATATTCATTGTTTGTCGTTTGTTCAAAGAATATGCCTACCAAATTCTGTTCGAATAGGTCCACACACACCCAAATTGCAGTCACCTCTCTTTCCTCAAGAACTGCTTTCATCCCACAACCATGTATATTCGTTGTTTGTCGTAAGTTCAAAGAAAATCCTACCAAATTCTGTTCGAATCGGTCCACACACACCCAAATTGTAGTCACCTCCCTTTCCTCAAAAAGTGCTTTCATCCCAAAACCGTGTATATTCATTGTTTCTTTTGGTCAAAGAATATGCCTACCAAATTCTGTTCGAATCGGTCCACATATACCCAAATTACAGTCACCTCTCTTTCCTCAAGAAGTGCTTTCATCCTAAAACCATGTATATTCGTTGTTTGGTCTAAGTTACATTGCGTTTGAATCAGTTCATGTACTTGGCTGTAACTGCAGAATAAATGGACACAGAGATGCAAAATACCAGATCGTCGTGTTGTACTTCGCTTACTTCACTTATTCTGTTAAGAGATCAATCACAAAGATGAGCACGTCCAACTGCTTAGCACTGAATTCCTTGTGCGGCTGTGTTTTTCATTGAACAAATCCATTTAATGCCACCCATGTTAGTTACCATCATATCAAGTGTTTTCTTGTACCAGATTGCTGAAACCTCGCCACCGATTTTGTTCAAACTCAGTTCGGGTTTCATATTTTTGCTGTAAATAGGTCAGTGGCTAAACCTTTGCCGGCTCTTAGCTGATCAATCCCACAAATGCATCAGTTGTGTCGAAGGGTTGACATCACTTTCAATCTTCGGAGCACACCTTGAGTTTTCTGAGTAGTGAGTGTGGTTTTGGATGGTACTGAATGGTTTACGATAACACATTGCACACGTTAAATCGAGAGAGGAGCCAAACTGTTTCCGAGTTGTCCTTGGTTGGATTGCCTGCTTTGGAGTAAATGCAACCTTCCCATATCACGCTGGGAAGGTTTGGATGACAGCTTGAATGGCGTAATAGCACTTGGTACAGTTAAGTAAGTTTTAACTTAAAAAAAAATTAGAGTCGACTTATGGGTTGAGTATTGAGTTTCGAGTCTAGTTTTGATAAAAGTCTATTGGCAGCCTTGTTGTTTTCTTAATCCTAGAACTAGTACTTACGGATTTAAATAGTTTAGCACAGTGATTGGTTTAGAGTAATGATGCATTCCTGGTTCTTTAGCCACATCTGCTGTGTCTGGGGTCTCTGTTGTTGTCTCTTTCACTTCCCTTCTCTTCGTTTTTCTGCTAATCATTTGCCTGCAACGTTTCAGCTGTCTGGTGTATTGTTGACCTAAATTATGTTAGATTTTCCAAAAGAGCATCTGGAACAGGCAGACCGATGTATAAGAACTGCTGATATCTACCCAAGGATTCAAAATAAAAAAAAACTATTCAAAAACGTATCAAAGACGACTCCAACATTTAGATCACATTTAATAAGGCTCTTTGAACGATGTGAGATTTATAATAAAACCACTTTGAAGGGTTAAACTTAATGGCAACAAAGCAGTTTGCGAAAAAGTACTTCCTGCAAAAAGTACTTCTCGTTTTATTCACCACCAGTTTGAGTGGGTGTCCCTGTGTTTCAATATATCCACTAAGGGTGTAGAACAAAGATGGATCCACGTATAATTGCTACTTACAATGTTAAGTCGTATCTAAATCTGTTCTTCAATGCCGAAGCTTAGAGCAGGTTTCTTTTGCTTTCATACAGATACATGCTAGGAGTGGTGACCAATTTTTCAGAAAATTTATTTTTTAATCCTATAATAATTGGCTAGCCCAGATCAAAGTATGGAAATCGCCGGATGTAAAACAGCTTTTAATCATTGTTGCTCATTGTTTAGCTAGTTTAACTTTCTAAGTCAATAGAAAACCAAATCCCCCAAGTCTTTAGTTTTGTCAATGTCGAGAAGGTTACTACTTGTTACTGGATAATCATACTTAACACACTCGCTGTCAATACGGGAGACGTGACATGGCTGCAGTATAGGTAATTGTCATAGTTTCTACCAGTTGATTAACCGGTCAATTGCGAAAATTAACTGCCATAGCTTTTACCAGTCGATTAACTGGTCAATTGCACAGATTAACTGCCATAGCTTTGACCAGTCGATTAACGGGTCAATTGCAAAGACCAGTTAAAACAAAAGCGGTAAAAACAAAAGCGGTAAAAACAAAAGCGGTAAAAACAAAAGCGAACCCAATACTGAACCATGCGGAACACCACTAGAACTTTCTTGTAAGACTTTCCTACAGGTACATGCTGGGAGCGTTCTTAGGGAAAATTCCTGAGACAGTAAAACGGATTACCCTGAAAACCAATTAAAACTTAGCCATCAATTTGGAGTGGAACCGAATCAAAACTTTAGCGAAACCTATGACAACAATGTCGGTTGGATACCGTCATTCATAACTGTTGTCCAATCATTTAAGACAGCAGGAGCTGCAAGCAGGTAGACTTGCTGGGAACAAAACCGAACTGGTGAGGTAGAACAATGTTACTTAGGTAAATATAGCCATCATTTTGTTTCGGATGATCTTTTCTGTTACTTTACACGGAAAAACAGTCGGAGCAATGGGCCTCTAATCCCAAGGTTGGGCAGCATTACCTTTTTGCTACCCTCTTTAACCCTCATGCAGCTTTCAGTTAGATAATTTATCGAGGCAAACTTTCAAAAATCATCAAACTTCTACAAATATATTTATATTGCTGGAAAATCCTTAACCTGTTAATTTTTGCATCTTGCTCTGCTAGATGCTAGTTTACCTTGAGATTTTCTTCTGCGGCGATCTGGCCAGCTCACCAACCCCACCGCGCAGACGTGGTCCTCCTTATAAATAAATAGACATAAATCGCTGGAAATACAGCATGGCCCTCCTTATAAATACAGCTCGCTCGAGAGCGGCTGCATCTTTTGTTCTCAAGCCGATCTGGCGACAGGTCGTCTTACCTTGGGATCATTTATTTTCACCGACACCTAAATTTTTCCCCGCATTCGTCCGAAGACTATGCATGACCGTCTCTTCTCTTCCTGCCTAGCGTTAGGCCTACGACGGCACCGACGGAACGTCTTTGTTCCACTTCCGGCTCTACAACCCACGCCCTCACATGATTGGCTACAATGGGAACTCGGCCCAACTTCCGGACACTCTCTACCACCCGCTCAAGCTACCAACCGAAGCACCTTCATCAGCGACAACGTGAAGACGGTACACTTTGGATTGCGTTTACATTCGCATTCGTACCTCAGCGTTCGTCGCACGTTCGCATTCTCACAGTACACCTTCTCACTGTTCATTGGGAAGGGATCATCCTACGGGAATTGCCCAACCTAAATGATACTTCTGAGATGCGCAAACCACATTTGCATTCGCGTTCGTGGTGTGTGTGTCAGCCAAAGCATTCGCAAGGCAGAAACATTCGCGTTCGCAGTGTGGGGGGCAGCCGATGTGTTCGCATTTGCATTTGCATTCGTGCTTTCCTGCTTACACACCATAGCCACTAATGTTCTGAAGTGAGCGAAACTGCGAAGTTAATTCTAACCAGCTGCATCAAACGACAACTGGGCTGGAATTTAATCATCTTCTCCTCACCACTTGATATTATGAAGAGATGAATTGATGAAGGAAAATCCCCCCCCCCCCCATTCTCCTCTGCGCCACCTTTCCATGCAGATTGCTTTCTTGCATTCTGTGCCTTCGTGCAAAACGGCCAGACCTCTTCATAACATCGCACTGAAGCTCTTCCAGTATCTGTAACTCCTCGACTTCATCTCTTCACACTTTGTCTCAATCGTAACTTGGCACGTGACGAGACACTACTTTGCCCGGATTTCGTCTCGACCGTGACTATCCTACTCACGTTTCGAGTGAAGCTCTTCTAGAAACAAGTTAACAACTTGGCTTCTCGCCTCGTTCGTAACGTGGCACGTATCGAGACACATAACAGCCTCAAGCCGCATAACCTGTCTCAATCGTAACTGGTACTTGACAAAACACCGCTCCGCCCGCATAGTCCCGATCACAACCTACTCACGTTCCGAACGAAGCCTTCCAGACACAAGCTGTCAAGCTTTTGCGAGTGGGACCCTCTACATGGTACGTTGGAAAGGGATCGTCCTACGGGAATCGCCCAACCCAATTGAAACCTTGCAGATGGGAACCACAAATCCACTGCCAGTTTTATTCCCCAAACAACAATGGCCTACAATCAACACTATCTCTTTCTACGTGGGACCCTCTCACTGCACTTTGGAAAGGCACTGTCCTACGAGAATTACCCATCCATTATGAACTGTGAGACTGGACACCATAAAACAACATCCTGGTTGTAAGCTTCAATCAACATTCGTCTCCTTAAAGGTGGGACCCTCTCACTGTACCCTCTCACTGGGACTGTCCTACGGGAATTGCCCATCCATTATGTGCTTTTGAGACGAGAGACCACAAATTACATCACGTTTGAAAAACTTCAATCAACATTTGTCTCCCTCAAACTGGGACCCCCCCTCCCCCTCTCACCGTACTCTGGAAAGGGATCATCCTACGGGAATAGCCCATCCATTATGTACTTTTGAGACAGAAAACCACAAAAACTACATCCGGTGTCCTACACTCGTCTCCCCCAAATTGGAACGCTCTCACTGAATGGAAAAGGGATTGCCGTACGGGATTTGCCCAATCAATAAAGACATTTGGAAAGGGAAACCACAACCATAACCCACCACAGAGAGGACCTCATCACATCATCAAATGACATATCAAGGAGAAACGCCCCCCCCCCCCTTCAAAGGGAAACCGAAAGAAACTTCATGGGAAATGACAACAAAACCAGGTCACCATACTTCACTCAATTAAAACCAAGCAAAGGAGATTCTAACCTAAAGTGAAAGCAAAGAAACCACTTCACCGGCCAACTTACGCCTTTCGAAGTTAAGGGACATCACCTGCATCAATCAAAACATGGCACGACTCCATCAAGCAACCAATCCCGTGACAAATCAGGAAAAATTCGTACCATGAAAGCGTTTGCATTCATACCATGAAAGCATTCACATTCGCACAAAGAAGCATTTGCATTCACACCGAGAAATATTCACATTCGTACTAAAGCATTCGCATTCACACCAAAGAAACGTTCGCATTCACACTATGAAGCATTTGTATTTAAAAAAAAACACATTCTCATTCACACCTTTGGTTGACTCCAAACAACAAACCTCAAGGATGTTTAGACCTGCTACAATCAGGCATTCCCATTCGTACCAAGAAGCATTTGCATTCGCAAAAAAAAAATGCATTCGCAACGATATAATCCTCAGCACCTAACCCCCGAGGACGGTGACAGTACATTCTACTTCAACCCAAGCCAGCCTCGACCCCTCCTCCATGCTGAACTCTTACTACAAGGTTTCTCACCTCTATCGAGACACATCACATCCCTCCCCAAGAGAGGGAAGACTATTGCTTAGCAACCCACTTGCCTGCCACCAGGAGGCCAGGCTCCACAGCTCTTCTTGTCGCCTTCCCGAATGAAGGAAGACATTCACGACGCTCACGCAAGACTGTCCAGGAAAATGTCGTTCTCAGATGAAAGCACTGACAATGTTGCCAAAAGCCAGGAACACAACATGGACTTACAAAACTACCACCACCAGACCCCGGTAATCCAAGACCCAGGATCATGCAAATGCCCTGGAGTGCTAACCCCGGGAAGATTGGACACACACAAAGTATGTCAAAACATCGCCTGTGCGACTACTACAAAAAACCGTGCCCAACTTGTCTACGATACTCACCCAAAACATGGAAAAAAGTTCTATGCCTGCAACTTTTATTAAAAAAGAAGCGAACAAGCAAAATCAATACGTTGAAATCCAACAAATACAAAAGAAGTCCCCCAAAGCCTACCACCTTCTCAACCCAGAAGTCAGATAGTTCGAAGCCAGATAACAAGTCAGATGTGTCAACAAAGCACACACAACTTTTTGAACCACCCCTGCAAAACCATCACCAGTAAAAATAGGAGCACCGACTCCGTACAAACGTTTTCCGTCCCACACCGTGACATCCTCGTCAGAATACGACTCCCTTGCACCAAGGAAGACACCAATCACCACTCAAGTCTTCCAAACAAGAAAAGAAACACCAGCACGCGACAATTCCAACACATCAGAAACAAACTCGGCGTCCGAAGACCACAGCGAAAACCCCAAAGAATCCAACACATAGACGAACAATCACAAACACTAAGTTCAGTACTCAGCCTTTTCGCCACTGACTCTGAAACCAATATTCCTCAACAGGACGAACTGGAAACCAGTGAAACTGAAACCGGCACTTGGACAAAACGGCCACTACCAAACCCTCCAGAATCCCCATCCAACTCGAGGCCGAATTCACCAAATGTTCCAGAAGACATAAGTCGCCTCCATGAAAACGACGTCAACAACGAAAATGAAACACACAGTGACGAACTTTTCAGCCACAAACTAAATGAAAAAGTACCAACCTTCTGTGAAGCCAACATCCTACACGGTTTGATCCTTACACCGGACCAAGAAAAACAACTACTGGAAAACCTTTCCAAATTTAATGATGAATTCGACAAGCAAAAAACCATAGCAGAGAACACCGCGAGGTCGTTCAAAAGACTCCTGTCTGAATCAAAGCAAACCGTCTCAACTGTAACACCCTGCACTTCCCTGCCAAATGTCGAAACCGGCACAGCCTGGTTCTTGATCCCAATCGACCCCACCTCCATTTCAAGACCAGACTACAAAGCTCAACTAAAATATGAATACCCGAGACGAAAACAACCGGACCCAAGAATCTGCAAACCGACATACGACCTGTTGAAACCCACACCGGGACTTACACCACCAATCATCCCCTTCGGGTGCCTACCTTTAGACATTTCGTCTTACAAAAACATGTCTGGTCCAGCCATGGACGCAGAATTTACAGCAACTTGGTACACGATGGCCCAAGCATGCCCACCAGAACATTTCTATGGTTTTTCAGTCTGGCAATATGACAACTGCTATGTGTCCAACCAAACCTAGGAGGTCTCCGCCCCTGCACGGACAACAACACTCTAACTTACCTTCCGATACCTGCCGGCTTAAGGCAAAATACCATGCCTATTGCAAATTACCATGCCCACCAACGCTAGCCTCCACCATGGAGGCATGCCAGGGTAACAACCATTTCTTTGGTTCCTAAAGAAAATCATTTCCAAAAGTTCTACAACCCTTTTCCTGTTCGACAGCAACCACAACGCTTCTTCACCTGGCAAGAACATTTCCAATCCAATTCAATGAACAATCAATAATACTACCTCAAAACAAGTGTTCTAAATCAACCCTAACATCTACAACATCAACAGGGCATAAGGCAACTGAGAAGATCTCCACCACAACTACTGGGATCGAAGCCGCATATCCACAGGAACTAAGGTATTCCTTTACTTTCATGAGCTTCAAAAAAAAAAAGTAAAGAAAAGAAAACAAAACCACTCCCCAGAAGGGAAGGAAACTTCACACGGTGATTCCACACCACTGCCAGGGACACCAGCTCACAACCCAAGGGAACTTGTTCAGAAGGTGCCGGCATCAAACTCTGACGAGGTCTAACTGTTAATGCAAAAATTAACAGGTCAAGGATTTTCCAGCAATAGAAAGTTAATTTTGCCGGCCCCCAGCCAGCCGGTCTAAAAATGGTTTCTATTGCTAGGAAAATACTCAATCTTACCCACCCTTTCTCCCCTCTTCAGTCACCTTCTGACAAACCAAGATAGAACAATAGATGCAGCCGCTCTCGAGCGAGCTGTATTTATAAGGAGGGCCACGCCTGCGCGGTGGGGTTGGTGAGCTGGCCGGATCGCAGTAGAAGAAAATCTCAAGATAAACTAGCATCTAGCAGAGCAAGATGCAAAAATTAACAGGTTAAGTATTTTCCTAGCAATAGAAACAATTTTTAGCCGCCCTGGCTGGGGGCTGGCAAAATTAACTTTTTAGTCCCAAAAGTTTCTGAGCACATCAGTTATTTAGCCACTTATTTCAAATGACGTCTTGGGGAAAAAAACCTTATATTTTCTATATTTTGTCTCATAATTCTTCTGACACAAAAAAACTTCATCAAAATAGTATAGTGAAACATTAAGATCTGTTGAAGGGAAATGGAAAAAAAACTATACAAATACATTTTTATCAAGCCGAGTTCAAACATGACCTCAAACTCAACTCATATTTGGTGCACTGGTTGTGATGTGTTAAGCTGATGTAAGAAACGTGTAAACAACGACAAGCAAACCTTTCGTATAGGGGCTTCTAAAGTACTCGGAATGTAATCTACCAGATTTTTGTAAATTCATAATTTAAACCTTTACAAATAAATTTTGCTTTACAGACTGTAAAGATACAAACAAGATGTATCACGTACTCTGTAACAAGTCTGTATTCACCTACCGTTAGTCAAGCCCTTGCTATAAATCAATTTTAAAATACAGCAAGTAGAACATATTTTCTTGTAATTCTAGGATTATATAAGGTCTATCCCATGCAGAATTTGCTTGATGTTGTAGTCGTAGGAAACTAAATTTGTCAGCTCCCTCGGTGGGGCCTAGTAAGTCGTTCCGCGCAATTTGGTACCACTGACAGCATCGAACCATGCAGGGGCAAGTTATATTGTAAGGAAGCGAGGCCATTTGACATCCCGAGGAAGTATGCGCATCAAGGTTATAATGTGTTGATGATTTTTTTTTATAAATGGTATGGTAAGAAGGAAGGATACAGTCGAATTCTGGTTATGACGAATTATACCTTCATGGAGAAGGCAGAATGTGCTCACTGGGATGACAAGGGATTGGTTAACGGTAGCTGAATGATACCACGTGACTGTATACTTAATGGAAATTTTCTAGAAAAACTGATGCGTATGTCAAGAAAACTTAATGCGTATATCGAGGAAAAATTATGCATATATCGAGAAAAACTGATGCGTATATCGAGAAAAAACGATGCGTATATCGAAAAATACTGATGCGTATATGGAAAAAAAGTAATGCTTATATCGAGAAAAAATTAAGCATACATCGAGAAAAACTGATACATATATCAAGAAAAACTAATGCGTATATCGAGAAAGACTGATGCATATATCATTTGAAGAAAAATTGATCCATATCGGTCTTAACCCCTTCCACACCGTGATGTACACCTAATCGGCAAAATAGATAGTCTGACAATGAAAAGCGGGTAAAGCACAACCGAGTTGTAAGAGGTAGGTAGATGCGAGTTCGAATTGGATTACCAACATTTGTATTTTTTTAGGGGATGTCAGCAGTATAAATACGGTGTGTCAGGTGAAAATAGCCAAGAGCGTGCACATAAAACGATGGAACAGATAAACGTTTTGGGGATACATTCACCCTATTATCAAGTGCAAAATAATTCTCAAGAAAACTTCGTTAATTACGTCATACAAAAATCATGACGGCTTCAAGCACAACAAATTAAAATAAAATATTTAACTCTATAAAAAAAAAGAACCAATGTCCAACCTGGCCAAACCAGGTCAGTAGTGCAACAATTCCACATAGCTTATGTCCTGATCGTACATCAGTTGAGTAACGCTCTGGGAAGAAACTACACTAAATCATTTATTAAGCGACACCAGTGGAGTGAGCAGAGCAACGACTCGTTTCTTTATACAAATACAATCGCTAAGACACTGCCTTGGCTTACAAGGCATTAATACACATCGACTTGAAAATGACCTCTCTCGGAATGCAGAAATCAGTGGAGAATCTCGAGTAGCGCTTCAATTTATAGTGCCATCATCCTTGAGGTTGAGAATGTCGTCGACTTTTCTGCATGCGACGAGGGAGAGAGGTCAATTTCACTGGTCGTCTACTGCTCACTTGTTTTGGCCGGGTTGAGCACAGGTTCATTTTTTAAGGACATTAGATTTTACTTCAATTTACTTGCTTGAAACTGTCATGATTTTTGGATGATGTAATTAACGAAGCTTCCTCGCGAATTATTTTGTGCTTGAAATCGAAACCGAAACGTTGTGCTGTTCTGTTATTTAATGTGCACACTCTTGATTATTGTCATCTGACCGACCTATGTACAAATGAAACTTTACTAATAAAAAGGTCTCCTCTGGGAGTACGTCTGGAATGAAAGGGGTTAAAAAGTAAGGTAGTTTGGCTAGTTCAATAATTATAATTGGACTGTTTCGTTCATTTGGAATCAACCAAAATCTTATATTATTGTTTGGTCATTTATCACAGAAGTGACGAATACCATCCGTATGGAAACCAATCTCTCCCATCAGTTAAACTTCCCAAAGGCATGACTGGTCAAGATTTTGAAGACTTGCTTCCAACAGATGATGAGTTAATACATCTTGCAATGGTGCAGTTGGCAACAGAAGGTAAACATTGCATTTTCTCATACGCATTTCAAGTGATTTAAACAGCAGTTTACGTATTACAGAATGTTACAAATGTTTTTGTTTTACGGTTAACTTGTGTGGCTGACAGCTGGTCACCTGTAACTTGTAGCCAAAGATGGAACAAAGAGAGCAGAGACAATTAACTGAAGATGATACATTTTCCTGGGATGAAGGTCTTTTTTTTTACACCAAGTTGTCACTTTCCTTAAAAATACTACCATTAAATTATAGCTTAAATCGTTTAAATAACGAATAAATCCCAAGGTAAAGGGTATAAACGAAGCAAAGAGTCTGCATGAGATTATAACACACACTAATACGAGAAGAAGGAAAAGACAACTGTAGTCTGTCCCAACTGGGGCTCAAACCGAGGACTTAATTTTCGAATTTCATTTGTGCCATGGAAGCAGTTTTCTCTTTTAGTGTTTGTAAAAACAATTTTCGCGTTATTTAAAGCACTTTTCTCTTTGGAGGTTTGTTTATAAAAACAATTCTTTTCACTGATTGCTCATAAGAAGCACCCCAAAGGTTTTTTTTTTCCCAGAATCAGTTTCGGTTTTTTTTTTTCGGAATCCCAGAATCAACTTAATTCGTTCGGTTTTTTCAGAAATAATGAATTTCAGTGATGTTCAGTAGGTCTGGCTCATGGAAACCATATTCGAAGTTCTCTGTTGCGTATTCAGTGGCAAGTGTTTGTAGTTCTCTTTTTGCCTTGTCAGTGGCAAGTATCAAACCAAGTTTATAGCAACTTTATTACGTAATCTCTGTGTTGATTACAAGCAGCAATGTCTGGTTTTTTTTCTTCTCTTTTTCTGGTTGTAGAGGATTCTTTCCTTTGTTCGGACTTGGTGTTCTTTCTCTGTCTGTTTCGCCCTTTAAGTCTGTTTTGCTTAAACTTAGTATTATTCGTTTGCTGATGTCAGTTTATACCCATAGAGGTTTTATGTTCGGCTCATAAAAGCAATTTCTTGTTTTTTCCAGGGCTAACTTGACTAGCTTGAGCAAACTTTTTCGACTTCATTCAGTCGCACATACAAACGTAGTTGTAGCCCAAACGTACAAACGTACAAAGCTATAAACGTAGTTCTAGCCCAATTCCACACTAGTGAGATTAGGATTCCAAGTCGCCAGGGTAGATGCAGTATGCCGTCTCAGAACGCACATCATGACTCTGGGAACCTGGTACCTGGGTTGCCTTATGCAACATAACTTCTTTTTTTCACGTACATAAGTAATTACAAGAAAGTATTTTTTTTTTTGTTACAGAGCATATTTGTAGCTTTGCGGTCATTTGTTAGAAAAATAAAGAATAATTCAGCACGGCTAGAGTGTGAAAAATATATGTACTTTTCAGTATTACAACGAGATTTGCAAGCAGCAGTGTAAATATGGGAATATGGGAAAATTTGGGAATATGTTACAAATCTTGTATGTTGCTGATGTGTGCTGGGGCGTACGGCCATAAGTCTTATGTGTTTAACCTTACATAGGCGGGCATAGTTTTGCCTTGTTATTTCAGTTTGCCATGGAAAAATCATTTAGCATTGGAGCCAGCCACTCGTTCGGGTTCATTAATTGTTCCCCGTATGCGTCACTTTGATGGTATATGCCACCATCCCGTGTGGGAGGGACTTATTGTTATTCCACGAAGTGATCGATCCTGAGCGACGATCTTATCGTAATTAAATCTAGTTCTAGAAAGTCATTTAGCTTCCACGAAACTGTCGTAAATAATGTCAGCTGGTAATGCCATCCTTTAAACTCTAACAATAGGTATAATTACACTTGTTCAGTCTCAAATGATCTTGCCGCCTCTCGGTCGTTTTTGAAGAAGGACTCCCAATTATAATTGCTATCTGGAGTCGTTTTGATCTATCCAAATAAATACTTGGCTCATGCATTTAATAAATGTATGATATTATGCAATTAAGCATTCAATTAATTAATTGTATTGTCTCTGTTATGAATATTAATTAAGCCATTATTAATTTCCCTACACCTCGACCCCTGCTTCTTGC
This sequence comes from Lithobius niger, assembly GCA_023313725.1. NCBI lineage: Eukaryota > Metazoa > Arthropoda > Chilopoda > Lithobiomorpha > Lithobiidae > Lithobius > Lithobius niger. The sequence goes on along the minus strand of JAHWFP010116166.1, from coordinate 8,602 downwards.
TAGGGGAATTTTTGCTACTTAATCCTTTAGTAGGCCTGTTTTTACTTAACCCTGTGTTAGGGTGGCTTCCTTGGTTAGGCCCAAAGTAGGCTGTTTTCTTTCAGTCTCAAACCTAAAGTTCTGACCCTAAAGTTCCCAACTCAGTCTAGACCTGTCTCCCACTTAGCTAGTTTCCGTTAATCCTGGAAGATGCAGTTCATGCAGATTCCTGAACTGTGGACTGTTTCAAACATGTTTTTTCAACTTAGAGTTGCCTACTTGGACTCGGCTTATAATGTGCCAAAAGATTTATTAGGGAAATTAAGACTACCACCGACTCAGGGGTCTGCACTGTTGTTTAATGGGAAATTGTTGGAGCCTGCACTAGAATTAAAAGTGCAGACTCCGAAGAAGTAGTCAACACCTTGGAAGCCAAATAGTCACCATAAAACCTTAAGTCTTCTTGCAACTTGGACCTACCGGAAGGAGCCCTTTTGGGATGGCCTCACAAACAACGTGCCCCATTTCCCTACAGGCTGTTCGGGGATGAATCGACAAAACTGTCAGGGCAAAGGGGTTTATCAACAGGATCTGGTTAAAACACCCGACCTACAGGAAGAGGAGGCAGTCAAATTGCAGAGGTTATGTTGGTCCAAGAGAAAGGGGCTGGAGCAGACCTTTTCCCAGGTCCTGACACCGCAGTCAGGGAACCTGCGCTCCTTCACCGACCGGTGGGAAGACAGACTGAAATTGTATGTGCAGGCCTGGGAAAAACTTACAGAAGCTACCTTTTTTTGATTCAGTGTGTGCTTTGGCTGCCACCCACCCTTTGCAAGATTCTCCGGCTTGACTGCAAACAAGAAAGGAACACCCTTCATTAAGAGAGGTGGTCAAGAAACTACTGGACAAGGTCGCGATTCGTTTGCCACCAGCGATAGGTTCGACGGTCTACAGCCTGGTCAGAGTCATTCCAAAAAAGAATGGTGGAACAAGGCTAATTTTCAATCTTCGCCATTTAAGCATGCACCTACGAACAAACATTTCAAGAGGGAGACGTTGTTGAGGTAAGGGAGTCGTTACACCAATGAAAATATGCAACATCAATAGACTTACAAAAGATGCATATCTACGTATTCCTTTACATCTGCCAGCCTTCCACTTCTTCCAATTCGTGGCGGGTGGTTTAACCAACTGTTTTGAGATACTCCCCTTCGGAAACTTTATCTTAAAGTTCCACTTTATTATTTAAGTCACAAAGGTGGTAAAGTCGGTCCTGGAATAGGGTGGCTGCCCGAAACAGTTGCAAAGATCACCCACGAGCGACTTTACGTTAAAGCTTGCCCTAGATCTTACTTTATAATACAGGTTATAAAGTCGACATGTGACGTGCGACTTTAGCCTAAAGTACGACTTTACCGATATGTTGCAACTTTACGTAAAAACTAAGCACGAGTTCATGCTTAGCAGTCATTCTACAACTGGCCGTAAATTACTGCCGTTTATTGATATGGCCACTCGTTCACTCGATCGATGGCAGTCATTTGGAGAAGATTGGTTCTCCCGTTTTAATTCGAGTCATACCACTCGTGTACCGTAAGTGAATAAAGGCAGACTACTCTGATTTCTTTTGTGTGTTTTTGCTGCTGGCTGGCTTATTTTCCTACTCAGTTTTATATTATTACGTCTATTTGTGTATATTTTTTAAGTTAAAGTTTCTTATAATTTTTCATGCGGCATGTGCAATCAAATTCCAAAAGTGGGAATGTGCCTTTCATTGGGGACTAACTATTACGAATTGTGTGTGCTTTTTAATGGAGGGATTCACGTTCCATACATATTTTTTATTTGCTTCGTATACTAGGAGTACCGCTACCTGATACTTTAATCTGGCCCGTTGTTGGTGACCGTGACGCGGAGGTGGTAGCCCAAGTAGAAGTAGCCATGCGAGAAGCTGAAGAAGAAGGAATAGAGATTCCTATACCAGTTCAGTTGTCTCTCCTTCTTGATGCCTTAAAAAATTTGGAAATAGAAAGAACAGAAAATGGAACCAAACCGTGCAGGTAAAAATTTAATTAAAAGTTTTATTCAGTCGAGACAAGGTCGAGTCGCCAACATTTGAAATTGAGACGGGATCGAGATTTGACAAGTTAGAGACAAGGCACGTTTTTTTCCAGTTTTAGTCTCAATATAGTATGACTTTCTACTAAATTAAAATTTATGCAAAACATTTATGCACTTTTTTTAAGAGCAGAAATAGAATTCAGCATGGGATATCCGTAGGAAATATAATCTCAGAAATACAGCAGGGTATCTTCTAACCATCACATTTTAAAGGTTCATAAGATGATTCAGAATGGTTTATTACAATAACGTTACTCTCTTAAATACAAACAGAACAATTAAATGCGTTGCATTCAGTATTTTATACAATAAAAATAAAGAATTTGAGATTACAATTTTAGTACCATTTCCTGCCATTGTTAGCTAGGTGTGTTAAAGTGGCACTATCACCGATTGAAAAGCGAACAAAAATACCATGGTGGAGGAGGTCGTGGCTTGTTTGTTTCGTTAAAAGAAATGCCGTTGTGCATTACTTCACTTCGTGCAAGCAAATGCTAGCTAGATAGTACTAGAAAGCACTAGATGTTGCCAGATTCTGCAGAATCGATGATAGTGCAGTTTTAACTGACTGGCCAAGCAAAGCGAGGCCTTGAAGGGATGGTAGTCGCTCGGACAGTTTTAGCGTATTTTCTCGACAATTCTCGGTGATTATTTCTTTGCTACAACAGTGATTATTAGACCAGATTAGGCAGACTTACCTCGTTAGCAGACTTCTAAAATACCGACTTCAACCTAAACAAAGTGGTGCCAATAATGGCCGATTTGCTTCTTACCCGTATGATTCAATCAATCAACGATGTTATTTTCGGGTTTGTGTTGGTCAGCCTGCCAGCTCGTTTTGAAAGAAGACCTTCCCAAAAGTAAAGCGGCCATTTTTCTGGGTCCCTTGCGTAGACTGCCTCAAAGCTTATGTCGGCGAGACAAAAAGACGAGTTTGCAAGAGGGTTGGAGAACATGTGCAAGCCACGGAGGATGAAGACAAGAATAAAGAGTGCCATCGCTTACCACAGTCTGAAGGCAATGCACAAAATCAACTGGAAAGGAAGTCTTGCCGCAATCAAAAATTTATGTGTGTTTGGTCTTAGTAATGCTAAATCGATTTTAACCCGATTTAACAGTATCTGGCGTCCAAGCTTTGTGTGGTACGTAATTCGTCCATCTCAAAGAGAGTAGTTAGTCCAAGCAGTTGGTGGCGCTGCCAGTCTTCTAACAGTATCTGGCGTCCGAGCTTTCTGTGGTACGTAATTCGTCCATCTCGAAGAGAGTAGTTAGTCCACGCATAAACTAGTGGCGAATCGAGTGGTAACCGAGTGGTAACCGGCCATGGCCAATCCATCATCTTTTGCAAGGCTCTCTTGCAAGGTGTTGCAAGAGCCTTGCCGCTGGCAATCACTAGCTTAAATACCTACAACCAAGAGTGAGATAGGTGGTTCACTCTTGCTACAACTAAAAGTACCTTTACGAAATGTTCTCCCCTTTCTTATCGCCTAATATTACAATTTCAAATGGCATCGGGCTATTTATGAATGGATAATGTGTGCTCAATTAAAAACACCTCATCCATTCACTGGCATGGACGCAGACTGATGAACGAAGACCAGGCGCAATGATGGATTTACATCAGGGAAGCGTCACACGCATCAGATTCTGTCTACGTGTTGGCTGAAAGAAGCACTGACCACGATGAAGACAGTAAAGAAGTCCACGGTGATATACAACCGCTACAGAGTGAACTGACTCCGAAACGTTATCACACGTACAAAACAAAAATTTTGTACGTGAAGAAAATAAATTTATACGTAAAAAAAAATAATTTCTAAATAAAAATGTATATGTCGTAGAAAACAATTTTGGTATGTAAAGAAAGCATTTTTATGCCTAAACAAACATTTTTAAGTAAAAGAAATATATTTCTAAAAAAAATAAAGCGTGTGTCAGAAAATAATTTTGGTATGTACAAAAAGTGTTTTTGCATGGAAAAAAATGTTTATACTTAAAACAAAAATATATTTCTAAAATAATTTTAATAGTTGTAAGAAAAGTATTTTGTACGTAAAATATAAGTTTCTTCTTGCCAGTTGAAAATGTACATTGCCTGTGAATTTGTGTATTATGTTCTCGTAATGCTGTGTTACATCTTAGAGATTTAAGGTTGTTTGGATCTTGCCAGCTTGGTAACCCAAGTGCGCATGCACACACTCCTCATATTTAAAGACCCAGCCGCAAAAGCTTTGCCATCTTTTGTCATCATGGTTGCTTCATCTTAACCCTTTTGTCCAGCGTTTTTCCTCATCGTCACCACCATACTGTTTTCTCTTTCGCCCAGACCTATCGCTGCATCGATGCCGGTCAAACTTTTCGAGTGGGGGTGGGGGGATCTAGACCCGCTTGCAACGACTTTCACTACAATCCAAGACCCCCTCGCAACTCTACTGCTATTCAAGAACCTTGTGACCTAGAATTAAATCTGGACTGCTCATTGCTCGAGTCCCAGTCCCATTTTTGCAGAAAATGGGAGGTGGGACACCATTGTTCACCACCAGGCCTCTCACCATAATTTTATGGCGTTGTTCCTTTTGGAGTGGCATGCCTGCCATCAGGCCGATATTCATAAACCCCTGCCAACAACAAACCGACATTGCCAAGATGATGTCAATGTGGATAAATGGAACAATGCTATGCAGTCTGAGCTCAAATCCTTGGAATACATGGAAGTCTAGGAAGTCGTTTGACCAGCCACCTCACTGCCACGTCATGAACTCCCAAGTGGATATTTACGAGAAATACGATAAGCAGCGTGCGTTACACAAATTTGGCAAGGTTTGTAGACTGTGGACATTCATCCCGAGCACATCTAGACTTCAGCGAGATCTCATCCCCAGTGATAAGAACAACACTCTTCGATTGATGTTAGCTGTCACTACTTTGCGGGACAACCAGTTCCGCACAGCAGATATCCGTACAGCTTATTTCCATGGCCGAATTGAGCGTTTAATTTTTTACACCCCCCCCCCCCCCCCCCGGATACATTGAGGGGCACCCCGGGTGGGGGGATGGGCCCCTAAGGTTGCTAGTTGATTAAATCTCTCTACGGCTTAAGTCAATCCGGAAGATGCTGGGTTTTGGAAATGAAGAAAGTGATGGGGAAGCCAGTGGGACCCGTATCTCTTCATTCGATGCGTCGAAAGTGAAGTGAATCTGATGGTAATTCACGTCGACGATATGCTTTTCAGCTTCCCTGACCCCCCCTCAACGATCTCGCCATAAAAGATCTTTACTCTAGTAGAAACCACGAATGCCTTATATCTCGGGCTGCTCATTGAGGCCAAAGCAGACAGGATATGTGTGTCTCAAGTCCCATACATTTATAAAATCCTTGATGCCTTACAGATGACAGAGTCCAAGTCAGTGCCCACTCCATCCATGGTGTCGGTGAATATCGACGAGTGTGAAGACTCCCCCACCTTTGATCGATCCAGATATCAATCTTTGATTGGGTCCTTACTCTGTCTGGTCTCTTCGGACCGGTCAGGACATCAGTCATGCCATTATAAATCTCTCAGGCCACAATGTTTCTCCGTGTGAATTCCTCTGTAAGTATTCAAAGAGGGGACTGAGATACTTTTAAAGGCACACTTTTCTACAAGCTTTTTACCTACAATAACACAAACAGTTTATAAGGATTCGCCGATGCAACGTGGTCCATTACGAAAGGAAAATTGGAAATAAGCCATCAGCGAAAATTATACACTAGAAATTACGTAGTTCAGTAAGCCGCCTTTATGCACTTACATTTCGTCGGAGTAGCATGACCCGGATTCGAACTGGCTACCCAGTTCGCCCCAGATCACTTGCATAGCGCCTTAACAGCTATGGCCACATCCTCCACTGGCATAAAGATAACTCACTGAACCCGTTATTAAGATCACAACCGTGACCAGGACTCCAGGGAATTCCACCCTCCGAGACACCTTTACCGACCCAGCTCCTCTGATAGAAAGGCCGGTATTGACTTGGTCAACAGCCTCTCGGCCAGTACGAAATCACGCCATTATGTGAGGAAAGTCTGGTACATACGAGATTTGTTAGAAAATAACCTCTTTGAGCTACGTTTTGTGCGTGGCGTTCGCCTAGTTGCTGATTTGCTGACGAGCCTGGTTCCTAAAGAAAGGCTGGGTTACTTTATACGAGAACTCAGTCTGAAACTCGACTCCCCCTAATATTAACCTCTTGAGTAGTCGCCCATTCCCCTTCCTAGAAATTCTCGGGCACCCGGGGCTATAGGTTGTCATCATTGGTGTCCAAAAACTTTTTCGTGTTAACAAAACTCCTTAAAATAACCTTTTTCACACTACTAACCTACCACGTTTTCGATCCTTTTTATGTTCATAGAAACGATAAATTGTAACCCATTTTTCATTAAGATTCTGGATTATGATTTGGGAATCGTACTAACGTTTAATACTTTTTAGAGTCAGTCTTCCTAACTGGAACACGTGACTTCTTAAATAACCCTCCTTCACTAATAAATGTACCACGAGTTTATCTTTGTTTACCTGCTAACAAGCCTCTGTGGCTATATTTTTTGTTAAAGGGCAATTACATCCATTTTGACATGCATGTTTGACTTTTGGATAACTTACACAATAACTAAACACAAGAATTACGGTAAGAATAAGTTACTTACGTCCCATATAACAATTTAATTACTACATCACCAAAACACGACACGGAGATCGCCATTGTTTTGCTGGAACGCTCAGAAATTAATGCCGACAGTGTAGTGGCCAGCTAAGACCGTCAGACACTTGAGCTCCTCACAGTCAATACAGCTATCTCAATCGGCTGCGAATCGAAATCGAAGAGATTCATCAGTCGGCATTAATTTCTGCGCGTTCCAGCAAAACAATGGCGACCTCCGTGTCGTGTTTTGGTGATGCAGTAATTAAATTGTTATATCGGACGTACGTAACGTAGTCTTACCGCAATTCTTGTGTTTAGTTATTGTGTAAGTGATTCAAAAGTCAAACATGCATGTCAAAATGGATGTAATTGCCCTTTAAATGCCTTGCTCTTACTGCTCTGAGCAGGATGGTCTGAGAGCCAACTAACCACGTTTTTGTATTTTTTGTCTGGCTGTACAGTTAAGTCACAGCTAACCAATGGGACTGTTTTTTCCCCTTTTCATATTTTGATATCTCTTTTTTAGACTGAATGTTGAGCTAAGCATTGTTTTTCACGATCTAATTAGACTTTGTGTTGAGCTAAGTTGCTGGTATTACTTTAGCATAATTTATTGTGCATTATGACAAAGTGTGCGTTTTGCCGATTATTAATCTGGCGTTTGCTTTTTGGTGTTTGCTTTTTCGTCTCACACCACTTTCCCCATTTTCCTTGCATAAAAGAAATGCGTAGTCGTTGGGAACGTGAGGAGAAGAATATGCGAGCAACATAATTTAGCACCTTTTTCTGTAAAAAGTATCAATGTCGAGGTAAGTTTTCCGCTTCTCTTTTTTTCGCCTACGCGTTCTATTATGAACCGTGAAATTTGTTAGCACGGTTTTATTCAATTGTGAATCTTGATTTTGAAATATCTAGACGCAAGCTATAATACTTTCTCATAGCATTCAACCGGAAACAATTGATGTATGGAACAATTGATTGAGTCAACCTAAGAATGCAGAGTCTCTTTGTTGTCGTCTTAATAATATTAATAAGCATTTTGTTGCTCTAAAACGAGCAAAATGATAATAAACGATTCCCAGGGAAACCACTAAACAACTTACCGTAACTTAGCATGACATATATTAACTATGACATATGTTAAACAGTTAAAATTACAGCATTAAAAACAAGGTAAAAAAAGAATCATATCAAAGGATACATCATCACATGGATAAAACCAGTTTCGTTAATTATAAAACATCAAAAGCTGTCCCATTTAGGACGGCTTTTAAAATGATTTAGGTGGGCAAGGAGAAGGATCAAAAACTACAGGCACAATTATCGGGACGGAGAAGGTGTGCCTTTAATCACCACCCGTTCAACAATTTCTTTAAAATATTAAGTGATGAGGCCGAGGCAATGTTCAAGGAATTCCACACTGGGGCGACTCTTACAGCGAAGAAAGATTTCCTAAAAGACTAAATCTGGGGACCACAAGCTTGAATCGGTGGCCCCTAGTTCTCGTCTCAGTGCTAATTTCGAAGAAGGGTAGCTCAAGCGGTAGCAAGCAATGTATAATTTTGAAAGTTAAAATTAAGTCTTTTAAGGAATGTTCCTCCAATACTCCATTGTCAAGTATTATTGCTGCTAGTACTGAGTGCCTTTGCTCCTTTGCTTCTATCTTTGTATTGTTGCTGGTCATCCCGCCTTTAAAAATGTAACCTCTGCTTCCCTCTCTTAACGCAGATATATACGAACTTTATTTTTTTTCTTTGGCTCTGACTTTGGCTAAAACTGACCAAAGCCAGAGCTATTTTGTCAGGCCTAACCCTTGTCG
>JAHWFP010116164.1:18700-44394 GCA_023313725.1 Lithobius niger | reverse complement strand
CCGCCTTCCTCAGTTATCTGTGGCTTGATCATGGACCACCCTCAAAAAAGCGTGGCTTGAAGTCACCCCCCCCTTTCCCCTTACTGTACTTAAAAAAAAAATTACACCTTAATATGTTTTTGACAATGTGGTTCCACTTCGTATAAAATTGTGTCATTGTGCTGTACCAAATATGGTGAATTGATATCTTCGACATGAGAAACCCAACGATAAGCACCCCCGTACTCCACTTTCGCTTTTAATAAACACGGCTGTTTGATTCTTCTTATGAAATATTTTCACCAAATTGTTGGCGATCTGCAAAGGCCGCTAGACGAAACTTCATCCCAGATTTGTAACAGAGACGGAAAGTAGAAAATTGTAACCTAATACGTTCATTGCACTTTAGGCTATCACTGCATTGAATTGTCCCATGGAGCACTCGACATTAGCCACACACCATTTAAATGAATTTAGTACGAGTTAAGGAAACGCAGTCTTACGTTGTTGAAGATTTCTATGACGAGCCACGGTAATCTTTTACCACTATATGGGAAATGCAGTTCAGTTCACTGGGGCCCAGACGTTAAGGTAGATGTAGGAACAGTATAAGAACAATGTCAGGCGGAGTGATACGGTATGCTCAGAGACTCTTGTACAGTAAATACAGTGCCAATCCATTGGAGATAATGGCCTTCCCTCCAACGCAGTAACCACATGGTTGATTTGGACCCCCCCCCCGCCCCCCCCATTGTGGTTACTTGTGGCCGAGAATCTACTAGTGGCCCTATCCAGTAGTGTTGGGTGGTGTTGGGTAACAGAAATTATTCAACCGGTGCCGGTACCAAGCTTAGTACCCCGGTACTAGGGTTTTCTCCGGTACTTATGTATGAGGTGGTATGATATTATAATGCTGTGATGCCAACACCCGATTTTTAAATAACAAATTTTACTGAAAAATGTGTTTTGTTGATATAGTTTTAATGGAAAAAATTATTGATCTTAATGCTTAATGCATGCAAACAAGCTTAATGCATGTTTCACGACATATTTGATAACAAAAAAAAAACCATCTTCAAAAATTTGTAGTTAACTTGCTATTCAAGCAGAAATGCAAATATAAACAAACGCAAGTTACGCAAATTTGGCTCCACTTTTGTGCATTTAGAATTTCAATTTTACCATTGTTGATCTTTAATTGATTGTTGCACAGCTTTGACCCCTACAACACAAGGTTTTTTTTCTATTAAAACAATCAGATGAACTCATGCTTACGACCTTATAGCCAATGACTCCAATCTTCTGAGGTGCTTGTACTTAGCATTTTGAAAAATGACGAGTTTGACATTTTTTCGGCAAGATGATTCACTTAAAAAGCATCTGTGTGGAAATTCCTTTACTGGGTGTTAGGTGAGGACTAGGGGTAGCGAGCTTTCGAAGGAGGGGGAAGAGCTTTGCAAGATCCCTAACACATAGGGGGGGGGGTGTGTATCGTGATAGTGATGCCGTTGGTGAGACACAGAAGGAATGAGGAATAGAGTTCGGCACCACATGACAGACGTTAGGTCTAAAAAGGAGGAAAACGGCGTTGCAGTTCACCACCTGAACACGCAGCACAATATTGACTGGGGAAAACACACGGACTCGTGATAGTTTCATACTTGGCCAAGGACAAGCGCATCAGAGTATTGGAGTTATTGTCTATTTAAGCACACCTGAAGGAAAAGATATAGCTTAATGAACAACCAAGTCCCCTCCACTTCCAGGATCCAGTACCTTGTTAAAGCAAACCTCCACGCAGTCTCACGAAGGAGTGGAGACGGCCTGACTGATATAGGACTCCGCCGAACCCGTGTGTTTTGAATGTCAACAAAGTGCCGGATGTAAACCAAAGAACCAATAACCCCAAACAAAAGCCTGAAGAAGACGGGTGGGAGAGGTTTAACATCTACCTTCAAAATAACATCAAAAATTTGCAAAATTGGTATTTTTCGTGGTTGTGAGATTTTGCTTTTCGTTTTGGTGAATTTTTCCGGTCTCTCACAATATAATGTGTTGACGTGTTTTTAAAGAAATTTAGGGACACTTTTTTATCATCGACCGGAAATTAAGGATGTTAGTTGAGGAAAGAAATGGTTGCTGTTGTAGGCTACGGTTGCGAGACGTCCCATGGGATTGAAAGTTTGTTGGAGAAATGTTACAAAACTGGAACAGTACGAAGTATCTTGGTTAAGATAGTTTTGCAGCAAGGTATAGTATGGTACTAAAATAGAAATAGTACTAAAATAGTATAAGTAATGGTACTAAAATAGAAATATAGAATTCTTGTTAATGGTGTATTAAATGCTGTTAAATGCTATTTAATTCTTGTTGGGGGGGGGGGGTTAAAATCCTATTAATCTGTGCAAACAAATAGTTTGGTTTACGAGCAAGATTGCAAATTAAAGCACCAGGCAACCAAGCATTTTGTTTCACTTTTTTATTTTAATTAGCTACATTTCTTTGACATGTACATAGCTAAAAGGTGAAAGAGTGTGTAGTCGGCTAAAAAAAAAAAATATTATGTCATCTAGTACGCAATGTTTTTTAGTTTTTGCCAAATTTTTAGTGTTAGCTAGAGGACTGAAATTGGCACCATTGAAAAGCTTTTTTTGAGCTGGTTAAAATGGTGTTTTGGAATATAAAAATTTGGCAAAAATGTTTGGCAGGTTGACCACTTTGAATAGAAAATTTTGACCTGCGATAATATAAGACACTTGCACGTGCCTGTACACCGAATAATTAACTTTGTATGGCCTGATTGTAAAACCAGTGTAAATCGCTGTATTTGCCCTTTAATTCCTTCTTAGTAGCGGTTCAAATTCAAGTAATAAAAAAAATGTTAGCAAAGATCAACCCAACTACATAAACGACCTTAAAAGATCACAGAAGTTTGCTCAGTACTTAAGTGAAAGAGACCTAGATTGTTGTGAAGTGGTACTAAACTACTATACTGTTTTTAGGAAGTTTCCAGACGTTGGCCGGGCGACTCCGATCGTATGCGTCGTATGTCCCTTGTAGAGGAAGAAGGGGAGAAACGCATTAACATGGCCCATCTGTGCATCGTAGGTTCTCATGCTGTTAATGGAGTAGCTGCAATACATTCTGAAATTATCAAGAGGAATATGTAAGTATCTATGGATTTTGGCACTAGTCGACTCTGGTTACAACTCAGTTTGTTGTAACCAATGTTGTAACTTGATTATTTATCCTTATCTCAAAAAGGCTTAATTGGGGATAAACTCTGGTTTACTGGTACTGGGCATCTGTATCCTATGCTGATCTTTTAACTACTTTATCTGCATTAAATCTATTTTCAACGATTAGTGAAAACTGTTCTTTAAGACCGAAAATTCCTAAATCATTGTTTCGAATAACCAGTGTCCCCTTGCTCTATATAAAACTTTTAACATGTTGGTAGATGATGGTATCTAGTGAAGCCGTCTTTCTCGTTTAAAAGCAAAGCTTTTGTGGGGATAAATTGGGGTTTACTAGTCTGATCAATGTAATGGAATGCTGGGCTATTGACTATTGTTGTATCTGCAACATTACGAGGTGACAGTTTTGAATTCTGACTAACAATTCTGAATTTCAATTAATCTCTTTAAGTTTTTTGCATTTACCTTCTGAAGAAGGTGGACGAAGTTTGTGGAAGTATTTTAACATTTTTTTGCTTCCATAATGAATATTCCACCGAAAATCAAGGAACAGTGTTTTTGATTTGTGGTGTTGTGTTTACATTTTTTCTTATGAACCATTTAATACGAGTTAGGTAACCTGCAGTTATATGGCAGTTAAGATTGACTTGGTTTTCCTAGATGCCACGAGGTTTACCCCCAGTATTTAAAAGTTGGGAAAACTCAACTTGTGCTTGCTTTTCATCTAGTCTTTATGTAAGAACTGTTGTACCTTTAAATGTGACTCACATTTCTTCAACTCGTGTTGTGTGGCGTATAGGTTACAATTAGTGCAAAATTACAAAAGTTACAGAAACTCGTACATTTTTTGACAAAAAAATCGAAACTGCTTTACACTATTATCAATCGGTGACATTTACGGTAATGTTTTAAAACTAGTTCATTCAAAATACTTACCTAGAGCATGCGCATTGTCAGCAGATGCGAAAGCAAGGACAAACCAAGTGCTAACAGCCCATACTAAGGCTAAAAACTGGCATACAGTAAAACCTCATTGACTTGAATTCCAGCAAGACTGGCATTAAGTTAAACTGAGATGCATTAAAAAATGTAATACGGGCTGTTAGCGTGGGGAGTACCGAGTACATCCCTGCTTCCATTGTTTGCACTTTGGTGTAATACGCTAAATATACTACTAGTTCATCACAAAAACACCAGAAATACTTTTACATGTACGAAAGTGACACAAAATGCATGCTATCAAGTAATACATTTATCATCTGGAGTTTTGTTAACCAGTAATTTTTTTAAAGAACGAGCTTAATTTTGTATTGGAACTACCAAATAGCACACAATTGTTTTGACTTAACCAGGTTTTACTGTAGTAACGAAATATTAAAAAAAAAAACTCTTGCAGTAGAAACAAATCTACAAAAAATTAAAAAAATTAAAACTCACTGAACCCTTCCTAGGTAGCTTTCTGGATCTGCCCTTCAGCAAACCAAACTTGCTAAGACAAATTGGCTGACATTAATTTAAAAAATCTGCTGACACTCAAACGTGAACTTTCTAGCTTTTTTTTTTTAATGTTTTAAGTAATGTATGAAAAGTAGGATAGTTTACTTGTTTTGTCAAATGGCTTTTTGATATAAATTTGTCGTTATCTACCAATGATCTTAAGCTTTTATAAATGCGTGGGTCATTTATTATTTTTTTCTTAGCTTCAAAGACTTCTATGAAATGACCCCAGAAAAGTTTCAGAACAAGACGAACGGGATCACACCTCGCCGATGGCTTTTGCTGTGCAATCCGGGGTTGGCTGATGCTGTAACAGAGGTACAAAATACTTTCCTCCAAACATCAAATTTCATGTGGATTTATAGATGTAGAGTATTAAGAACTTTTAAAATAGCTAAAGTTACTGCAGTTATACTCACTGTGGTTTATTCTGATTTACCAATAGCTTGTCAATAACTTGTACCATTTGAAATGTACTTGCCGCCATGTGGCCTTGTCAACATGAACTCGAAGCTATTTATCCTGCGATCCTATGGCTATGCAATGCCCCTGTCCCCACTTTTTTTGACCGTAGATGAAGGCCTTTACGTAAGGTCGATCCACACTTTCTCCGCACATTCTCAAATACAAAATACCGTTCAGTATTCGCAAATTTTCAGTTGCTATGAAGGGGATGGAAAGTCTTTCGTGTCATTCCAGCTCAAATGGACCAAAATAAAATAAAATTGTTGCAGTCACAATTTTGATTTTTATCAAATTTGGTACGTTGATAGTCCATAAAACCAGTCAAAACTCCATTTTTCTTTTTTGGGGGGGTTGAATAGTTTAGGAGTACTGGACCTCTAAAGTATTGGGTATGGTGGCCATCTTGGATTTTTGTGTTCCGTCTATTTTTGATCAAACTTTTATATCCTGGAAACTATTAGAGCTACAGAAATAATCAAAGTGTCAAATGAAAGGTATTGATATAATCATAATCTATCATGCTACACTGTGAAAATATCCAAAATATGTGTTTAATATTCTCAAATATTATGGTAATGTAGAAAATATGCAAATTATATAACAATTTAGAACGTCAAAGCCCCCGTTGTGTAGCAGATAAAAAAAAAAACTTTTTTTTGTCGAACTAAGTGCAACTAATGCTGTGCAAAATTTGTTTGTTTTTTTGCCTCTATGTATTTTTTCCACTATCTAAAAGATAGGGGTCATTCCATCTCAAATGGACCAAAATTGGAAAAAATTGGTTGCCACTACTTTTTTTTTCTTCAAATTTGGTGTGTAAGTAGAGTCCATAGGGAAAGTCTACATTTTTTAATTCAGTACTTTAGGAGTTACACGCATTTAAAGTTGCTCTTTTGGCGGCCATCTTGGATCGTAGTGACGTGACTTTGCACTTTAATAACTTTTAAACTATTTATCAGAATTTGTCTTTCTTGGAGTCAAATGAAAGGTAATGAAACATGCTTTCAAACTAGTGGCTTGAAATTTGATTTGGTTGAAGATAACCTAAGTTTAAACTGCTTAACCTACGTTTAAACTGCTTAAACACAAGTTTTTATGCGAATTTTTGTAGCTATTTTGCATAACTAAGTTTTGGCCCTGAGAGCTTCCAGATGAATTTCAATTTTTTTGGTGAAAGGGTTGCACGTTTACTTTTTACAGAAACAAAAATTAACATGTGTATTTTGCTGTAAAGTGAAATATAATTAACTGAAGGTGGTAAAAATCTTAATGCGCTGGAATGACCCTTTCTGCAACCTTCTGCAGGCTCATTTCTATCGTGTTTTTCTTCGGCCTACATCATTGCTGTTCTGCCTGCCCAGATTTGAATTTTTCCGCGTGAGCAGCTGTCGATATTTGCAAGAAAGTGTACTCCTCTCTCTCTCAAGAAGCCTTCCTTCACGTCAGTGTGCAACAAGTATCATACACGGCGAAGCCACGTATTTATATATATGTTTGAAGTCTTCTCTCCAGCAAAGCTAAAACTATTAGTTTCACCATTCCTATTCAGTATATTTCGGCCAAATTTGGCCAGAAAGTAGACAGGTATGGGAGGTATATTTATGCCAACTTTTACACAATTCCGTGCAAGAGTAAAAGTAGGGAGCCACACGTAAATTTGAAAACTTGTTATTCTGAATCTTGGTCTTGTGTGACACGGTTTTAAATAAAAATACTGCACCTACCTAAAATCTGAAACCTGATCTAGACCAGAAATTTCTCTGGGCTTCATTTTCAGAGAGACCACTTTTTCGATTGGTCGAGCCATTCCAGAGTTACGGGACCCTGAATGATCATTTTGATTGTTTTAACCATTGTAATTGGGGAACAATGCCACTCAGCAAACTCCAGATCAATTCTTCGTGCATGTGTTATGTCTTTGCTAAAAAGTTGATTATTGAAGGGAAAAATGAAAGAATCCGTGTTTCAGCTAAACGCATAGAGATTTAAACCAAACTAAACTACGTTAATTTCGAGGCCTTCGGACACGAAATTGGCAGCTAGAAACGACAGAATGGCATATTTATTTCGCAGGTGCAGGCTTTCAGAGCTGAGTTGAATTGTTTCAAAGTGGTCAGCAACAATTGACTGCATGCATAAACCTTTGTAGCACGACGCCGTAGCCGTAAAAAAAAGGTACACGGATTACAAACAAAAACGTGAAGTGTGACGTAAAAAAAGTGGGTTATATGATTAAAGTTTCACTTGTTAAAATGTACACGGATAAAAAGTGATGATTTTTAATTGAAATAATCAAATGTACAATTGAGAAAATTGCATCTGCTTAAGTGCTGTTTTGCTTTACCAATTATATATTTTACGTAAAGCACAACAGCACTTAAACGATGCAATTTTCTCAATTGTACATTTGATTATTTCAAATAAGTCATCAATTTTTATCTGTATACATTTTAACAAGTAAAGTGATACTTCAATCATATAACCCCCTTTTTTACGGCACACTTAACGTTTTGTTTGTAATAGAATATTAGGCACAGCCGTGGCTTGGATGTTCACGAGTTGTTTTTTTTTTGTCTCCCAAGAGTGCTTGAATTGTCAAGGATTACAATCTCCTGAGGTGGCGATCTTTTGACGAATTTGAAACAAGCAAGCCTTCCCAATCAATACGGTGTCCTGTGTCCATGTGGTGTACTGCAATGCCGTTTTCTTCCTTCTTATTTCTCGTGCCTGCCATATGTTGCCGTACTGGCATTAGTCACCACACGGCACACAGTAAACGCCCTCTCTCGTGTTTTTAATCTTAGCCAGAGATTCTTCCTCATCAGGTCGTTCGCTTCCACGACCAATAGTGCGTTCATCAAATGTCCTCGGTATTCCCATGAGACAAAATTTAATGCTATCACCACAGCGAAAGTACGTGTCTACTTGTTCCCTCAAGATGCGCTGGACGTTTTCGCTCTCATCAAAGTATTCCTACACGTTTTTCCTACATGTTTTCGTTCTTGCTGTTCTCACGTCACCTCCCTCACTCCACTCTTTGCTCTACCAATCGCTTCTTTCATAGGATGGTTGAGCAGGTCTGGGGGGTTTCCCACCCCAATGAACCTTCCTTTCACCGTGTACAGCTGGCTTTTCCCCACTTCTGCTGTCATTGAGTTTCTTGTGAGCCGCACGAACTTGTCCCGAGCCACCGCTTTTCTCTGGTCACCGGGATGTCCTGAAGAAAACGGTATTCCCCTTCAAGACACCATAGGCTTTTTATTTGGACTGTATTTCATGCTTCCATCATCTTTGCTCTCGAGCAGCACATCCAAAAAAGGGATAAGTCCTTTTCTCTCGACTTGCACTGTAAAACCCTACTCGGCCCTCTACTCTTTGACCATCTTCCTCACCTCCTCGATCTCTTCACATTTAAGAAACGCCTAGATGTTGTTGATGAATCTCTTCCACAGCTTATTATTGGGCTTAGTTCTCATTACAAATTTATCCAGGTGTTGCATTATCATTTCAGCGATGAGAGTGAGCTGGAGTATCCCATATGGGCTCCGCTCAGCTGTCGGAAACTCCTGCCTCCAAACTCCACGTAAATTGAGGGCAGGAGAACGTTTAACACCACCTTGTCTCTTTCCCAAACGGCCCTTGGAATCTTCATCAAGCGTGGACTCTGACGACGTTATAAGCTCAGGAATAGCTTCGTCGCCTCAAAAGAAACAAGCAGTTCAGCATCAGTTATCTGAACATTCTTCAAACTGTCGATCAACTCACCAGTGTGTTAAGTCTGCACGGGCTATCTATATTTTTCCAAGCTTTTTGCAACTGTCCAATCCAAACGTTGTGTGGAGCCGCGTTTAGCAGAGGTAATAAGCCTGTAAGGCTTTCCTTTCTTATGCAATTCATTTGTGCAAAAGTAGGCAGTCTTTGTGGGGGCCTCGGCTTCAGGTACTCAATTTCCTCCTCTTTCACATGCCCCTCCTCGTGCAGTCGCTCAATGCTGAAATTCAAATCAATCAGTGGGGTATTATCCAAATCATTTCGCACCTCAAAATGCATTTCAGATTCTGAGATCTCTTCCAGAACCTTTGTGTCATGCTCCTCCCACAACAGTCACATTTGCCTTATCAGCCTTACAGATCACTACTCCATCGTCCTTATGAAGACTTCTAAGTGCTTTAATCTACTCCCATGTTAGGTTGGGGCACACTTTACTTGGGCGGCTCAAGGCCACATGCTGGAACTGCGCTCGCATTTCCG
Organism: Lithobius niger; assembly: GCA_023313725.1. NCBI lineage: Eukaryota > Metazoa > Arthropoda > Chilopoda > Lithobiomorpha > Lithobiidae > Lithobius > Lithobius niger. The sequence continues at coordinate 35,005 of JAHWFP010116164.1, read as the reverse complement.
TCTCCCAAGTAAATCCGTTGAACAGTCCCTGAATATCGGTCAAAAAATTTAGTCTGCGGTTATTCTCAAGCTTTGGGTGCACTTAGGTCAAGTTCTACAGGGTGGTCTATATTAAAACTGACGACCCAAGGGATTTTCTATGTCCAACTTTTCTAGTTAGCACACCTCAGAACCAGGATAGGACAGAAATCAAAACTAATGAAACATGACGATTTCTGTCACTTCCTGGTTCTGAGGGGTTCTAACTAGAAAAGTTGACTTAGAAAATCTTGGGTCGTCAGTTTTTTTGTGGACCACCCTGTAAGTGACTTCAGTACCAGTCAGTTCCCTCTTTGACAGATTCACTAAATGCTTTGGCACACTCCCTCCATCGTTTTCCAAACCATGCCAAGAATTTTGAAACACTCTCCACGATTTTCGTAGGAGAGACTAATTAGGGTACAAAAAGGATGTAAAAAACAGAGTTCGGCAACACACAGCAGACACAAGAAATAAAAAGGAAAAAAACTTGCGTTGCAGTACACCATATGGACACAAGACACCATATTGGTCGGGAAGGCACATACACCTTGCTTGTTTCAAATCGTCAAGAGATCGCCACCGCCAGAGATTGGAATCCCTGGCAGTTAAGGCACTCTTGGGTGACAAAAAGCAGCTTGTGAGCATCCAAGCCCCAACTGTGCCTAATATTCAATGTGTACCTGTTGAACACTGACGTGAAGGAACGCTTCTTTAAGAGAGTGGGGGGCACTTTCTTGCAAATAGCGAGGGCTGCTCGCGCGGAAAAATTCAAATGTGGGCAGGCAGAACAGCAATGATGTAGGCCGAAGAAAAACATTATTGAAATGAGCCTAAAGAAGGTTACAGGTTCCATCCCCTTCAAAAGCAACCGAAAATTTGAGAGTACTGAACAGTATTTTGTGTTTGAGAATGAGCGGAGAAAACGTTGATCGATGTTACATATTTGTTGAACACTCAAAGTAAAAAGCGACAATTTGATATTTTTAAACTGATTTAGGCCTTTAACACAATGGATACAAAAAAAAAAGGGTTACTGGTACGTTTTTATTACCGAATGCCTATGAATGTACTGGTACATCTCTCACTACAAATTATTACAAATTGTGGTACAAATATCTAGCATACAAGATGATGCAACTTAACTTTTCTTTGTTGCAGAAAATTGGCGAACAATGGGTAAATCACTTGGAGCAGCTAAAGGGACTGTTGCCCTTTGCCACAGACCCTGGATTTATTCGCACAGTCGAAACTGTGAAGCAGGTAAGCAAGTAGGATTTGTTTCTTACTATAAATACTTACGTCAGTAATATGTGCTAAAATTGCGTATTTTATGTATTTCATTGCTCAAAAGCAAATAACGTAATTACTTCATAATAAACTAACTCCATCCACTGCTACCAGGGATGGAATACTGATGTGGGCATCCATGATGCCTTCTATCACTTAGCAAGCCTGTGCTGTGTATCCTCTGTAAGTTTTCGGAACTTTTTCATTGCAAACGTCCTGTCTTCATCAGAAATTAATTCAAATTATCATCGTGGTAACCTTTGTGGAGATTTCCCCATGTGTGCACATGTAAAATCACCCTTAGATTTACATCACGCATGTACCGTAAATCGCGTATTAAATGCCCATGGGCTTATGTAGTTAATTTTGCTAAAATTGGGGGTAGGCGTTAAAAAGATAATCCACAAATTTGTAAACAAAATAATGGTGCGAGTCTCGTTCGTTATCGGAATCAACCAGACAAATCTCTCCACTGTGAGTTTTTCTACACAACTCTGATGGTAAAATTGACTAGCTTTATCACGTTTTAACATCTGCACGAGTTTACGTTAAACCTCCACAATGTGTATTATATAAATCCTTTAATATTAAATTTTAAAAATAAATAAATAAATTTAAGTAAACCTAGCTAAAGAAACTACATCGTTCTCCAATTTCATATAGGCCTAATTTGAAGCACTTTTCCTTTGGAACAATCACCACAGCCAATAGTTATTTTTTTAATCGCTCCTTGTATCATTAGTAGTTTAGGCGCAAGGGGGGGGGGGATTTTCGTAGATTGTCTCAGGGAAGTTGATCCCTCTTCGTAGCAACAATTTGACAATGGTTACCATAGGGGTCGTGGATACCGCTCGTTTTGCAGGGGCAAAGGTCGTGGACAGGGTCGCAAAACTCTATTAGTCCTCGTTTCTGTCGCTATCGGAAAACTCACTGCTCCATTCACCGTCGGTTGGAGGGGCATGCTGAGGCATCATGTTCCTGCTTGGCAGTTGTATCACAACAGTTGCCTATGTCCTATCAATCATTTCCTACAGCAACATTCCTCCGATTGTGTCTCTACCATCTCTTTCAATGGGTCCACCACCTTGGATTTTGAATCGGCCGCTTGACAAGTTTTTGGAAGAGGAAGCTGTGGGACAAGGGAGCTATACGTCAACTGCCGGGCGATTCCCCCAGGTTCTATAGCCCCGTGCGGGGTGATCCTGAAGAAGACGGAGGGACTCGCATGATATTCAATCTAAGGCTCCACAATGCGTTCCTGGCATCCGAACATTTCAAGAATTTGGAGAAGTTGGCCTCAGTGCGAGGGGGGTCCCTAGTCCAAGGCGAGTTTACGAGAGTGGTCGATCTAGAAGACACATACTTACATATTCCCCTGCATCCGTCGATTCACCATCTGTTCTGCTTCGTCTCCGGCAGCCTGGTGCACCACTTCGAGGACATTCCCTTCGGTCTTGCGACGTCGCCCCCGTGTTTGGTTCTTTCTCCGCCCCGTGGTGGCCTCCCTTCACAACAGCATCCGGTGTCACGTCTATCTAGACGACTGGCTTTTTCGGAATGCATGCACCTTGCTTTACTTTCAAGAGCTCCACTTTTGCCTGGCTCTGTCTGTAGAGTTGGGTTTGGGGATCAACCCATTAAAGTCTTGCTTCCAGCCGGCTTAGTCATTTGTATTTCTGGAAGCGGAAATCAACCTGATCAATCCTGAGCTGTCCTCTCCAGAGAGGGTCTCGAATCTTCAAGTGGCCTTGGAGGGTTTGCTGGAGCATTCCTGGGTTTTCGCAAGAGAATTGGGAGCAGTCATCGGCCAGATGGATTCTTGCGCGTCTCTCGTGCCTCCGGGGGCCTGGCGGACCTGGCCAATGCATTGGTTCTGGAGAGACGAATGGTTTCTCCAGACTTCGTGGAAAGATCAGGTTCCCTTCAACAACCTCTGTAGGATTCTCTTCAGTTGTGGTTTTATCCCCGCAACATGGCCATAGGGGGGTTTTCCGGTTCATGACCCCAGCCCGGATGTGTGTCTCTTCACGGATGCCTTCAGTGGTGTTGTCGGGATGGAGTCGCAACCACCTTCCCGGACAACTGAGCGGATCGCGTGTTAACTGCATAACTTTATGTGCATGGTTGCAGCAGTCAGGTCATCAATGTGGGCTCCCCCCACTTTTGATGACCTGACTGCTGCAACCATGCACATAAAGTTATGCAGTTAACACGCGATCCGCTCAGTTGTCCGGGAAGGTGGTTGCGACTCCATCCCGACAACACCACTTCTGTTCCGTGTGCGTCAGAGTGGCAGTAACCACAGCCGCACACTTTTGGGACGAAGCACCCTCCCGTTTGTCCCTGTGCCTCCAGCTTCGTGTGACGTTTCTTCAAAGACACATCACCGGGAAGCTCAATGTGATGGCCGACAAACTATCGCGCTCGACTGTGGTTCTGACCACTGAATGGATGCCGTCCCGAAACTTTCCAGGATGTTCTTTCGGAAGTGGGGAATGGCGTGGATCGACTTTTCGCCATGAGACACAACCGTCAACTCACGGTTTTCATGTCTCCCTGTCCGGTCGCCAGGTGTACGTCACCAACGGTCTCAGCATGGATTGGAACGGCATGTACTGCTATAACTTTCCCACTTCTTCCGAGGGTTTTGACCAAGATTCGAAAGGCCAATGGCCAGTAGTTCCTTGTAGCTCTGGTTTGGCCCAACGTGGCATATGTGGATCTGTTGGAGCTTTCCACAGAGACCAGATTCGCCTTCCCCTGTTGTCAGGCCTCCTGACTTAACACCGAGGCAAGACCCTTCACCTAAACCTGGCTTGTCTACACCTTCATGCATGGAAACTTTACCATGAATTTGCGTGCAGCTGGGTTTTCTTCACCTGTAACTCGTCCGTTGCCTTCTTCAGTGTCGTAGGCCATTGACTGTAAAAGTTTACTAAAATAAGTTGTTGAGGTGGCGCTCTTCGTGTGCTGAACCTTCCGTTAACCCCTGCAATCCGTCTGTGTCTTTGGCTGCCTTCCTGGACCATCTCTTCTAGGCCATTCACTCTCCCATTGCCATCAAGCGTTACCGGTCTATCGTCAATTCGGTTCTAACCTGCCTTGGTACCTCTGAGGCCGACAACAGCAACGCGATTTCTCATCTGGTCATGCCTTTGATAACCTCCAACCACGCGGCCGATGTTTCGTTTCCCTTTTGGATTCTTTCCCTGGTGCTGTCTAGTCTGATGCTGAACCCGTATGAGCCCCTTCACAAGGCGTTTTTGTTTCATCTCACGCGGAAGACTGTGTTCCTGGTGGCTATGGCCATGGCTACTCGACAGAGCGAATTGGCAGCTTTTTCCATGGAGGATGGATACGTGCGCTTCAGTAGGGATTGGTCTACCATGACTCTCGGCCTGTTGTGTTACGCGCCAACAATCAGCGCCTGAATGACGCCCCGTGTCCCGTTGTTATCAAAGCCCTAGGCCTGTTGGTGGACCCTTTGCCGCAGAATGCTTGCAATGCCTGGTTTGTACCTTGAAACTTACCTACTTACCTCGAGTACACCCAACTTCCAGCTTCAATGCAACTGCAGCGAGATAGGATTGCCCTCAGATTCCCTCGTTTCTCCTTGGGGACAAAACATCGGTTTGTGAGTAAAGTAATGTTGCGTGTTGGTAGTATGCATGCGTGCCACTCGGTGACGAGTTATAGACAAAAACTAATTTTATCTTTAAAATTAACATTTTTGAGCAATGAAATGCATAAAATAAATGATTTTAGCACATATTACTGAAGATAAGTATTTTAGGTTAGTAAAAACTTATTTCTATGTGCCATGAAAACATTAACTAATTTAACTTGCATTTCCTTCCTTTGAAGGCTCAAATCCCTAGAAGAAATTGGCTTCAGTGCTTGGCTCGCAGCTCCCTTCCATCGGGCATGCGCGTCGATCTCTATATAAGGAGCTGCCCCAGTGATGGGCGTCTTTCTTTCTTCCTAAACGCCACGGCGTGTGGTGATCTGTTGGCTCTCCCGCTTCTTCACTACACCAGAACCTATTAAGTTCTAGGATGGACTCTTGGCTGCCGGCCGCTTGTCCTAGCCGGTCTCCTCGGCTCTGCTGGGCTGTTTTCTTCTTCGGATGACTCGCTCGGAGCGTTAGTGTTATGCCAACACTAACCTTAGTGTTATGCCAACACATAACAATAAGGCACGCGATGTCGTGAACACACGAAATACTGTGTACTGGATCCCCTGTAGCAATAATTCATGTACTACAACATGCGTTGGCAACAGCCGCCAGAAGCTTACGGAGAGAATTTCATCACACAAATCTAACTTCAAACATCGTTAAAATCAATTCACTGGTCCAGCGCTGTTTGTCCACTCTCACCTCTCCAAATCGTTTTGAAACTGGCCACACCCCTGATCTCGAAAATGTGCAAATTTTATTTACTGAAAAAAATTCTTGTGCAAGGCTAAATCTGGAATTTCTAATTATTCTCACCCATAACCCCCCAGTGCATAATCATCTCATTCCTGAAGGCAAATATCTCAAAGAATATTTTCCTATTATTAATGAATTCAAACTTACAAACTTCAAACATATATCAACAACTAGCTACACACCCGCAAAATAGACCGGCCTAACAAATAATACTGTCCCACACAAACACGTGACTGCACTTTGTGCCAAAATTTGGTTTTTCCTCTTTGATTGTTGAAGGAAGGAGCATGTTTTACTTTCCGCTCCAAATTTGCCATTTTTGAGTGGGGATGAGTGAGGTTTTTATGATGTTTTAATTGAAGTGTGGATTTTGCTGCCATTTGTGGATTGCATGACCTCGAGTTGGTTTTTAAATTTAAAAAAAAATTTAGGAAACCTGCTGACGGAAGGTGCACACTTCCGAAACGTCGTTGTTTTTATCTTGTTGCACTGTATCCAGCTAGCTATCTTGCAACTCAAGAGAAGCACATGCACATCCATCTTCTGTTGTACTAAGATGAAGCTCAGCTCTGACATCCTCCATCTTCTTACGGACACCGGTATCCCAAACTTTTTCATCTCAGACTCCATCCTCCGAGCTTTCAGTTTTTCTACCTTGAACCACTGTCACCGGTTCTGCCCTTTCCGCCATAGACAAACCGCGAAAAGAAAGGGGGGGGGGGGAAGACGCCCATAGCAGGTATCTTCCATACACCTACTACGGTAATCACCAGGACCATTGCTGGACGAATGGTAATGGACGAACACCTGCCCTTGGTCTCCAGGGACACTCTTCTACTTCACCCTCGTCTCACACAATGGCGCTCGCACACTCTTCAACGGTCTTCTCGTAACCGTTAACCGTCTTCACCACGGATGCTGTTCATCGGCATCATGGCCACTCCACCAGAGGATCAACCTACTGACCCGAGTGAAGGCTCGTCTTTTTTTCCAACCAACAAGAAACGTCCGCTGGAGTAGAAAACCATGTCGGCCCGTATCCCGACCCAGTGCAATGTTCTTGCTTAGAATTTGCGAGAGCAAAAAAACCCCACCTGGATCCGCACCCATGCTGCCAGTTCCACCGGTCCTTCGACTGGTTCACCCGAAAGTGTAGTGTGTGCGCACGGCTAGCCAAGGATGAGTGAACTGTCATTCTCAAACGCCATGCCAAACACCGTATCCAGAAACATCCGAAGAAACCAGCGTCGTTCCTCACTAGCTTCAGAGCCACTGGTTCCCTCCAAGCCATTCAACAAAGTCACCTTCGCTTCTCCTACAGAATCTGCTCCGGCTTCCCCATCTACACTCCGAGGCAAGTCAACACTACTTCTTCCGACAAAAAACAAGCCCCGCAACTCGTCTTCCGAAGAATCTTCAGGTTCTGGCCTAGCCGCAAATTATGTGACCCTTACGCGGAGTGCACAGCATCCGTCCCTACACGAATTGCAGACTTCCCTCCTGCGCGGGCTTCAGCTCTCCCCGGACTATGAAGCACACTTCAGATAAATTTAGCCTCGTTGGACTCGTGAGTTCTGCACCTTTCACCAGGAACTCTTATTTTCTTCGTAACACAAACTTGACACTCCATTCCTCGTCAGCGGCCCTAGTCGCTCTGCAACGTACGAGCGACCACCAAGCGGACACCAACCGATTTCTCCACACCGCAAATTCAACATTTGCTTCCAAACTTAAAAAACTCAACAGGAAGCCTCTACTTTGCGCCCTTGAAATATTCTTCTAAAAAGAAAGATTCAACGTGTCACAAAACTCTTCCCACTGCCTCCCTCTCCTGCATGGAGGAATGATTACTGGGCACGGTCGCGAACACGACGCCCGCGCGGACACCATGTTGTCTCCGCATAAACCAAATCAGGCTCTTGCGACAGACTTCCTCCCTTCAACTATCCAGAACGACGATTCAAGTTCTTCGAGTGAATCTCCCATCCCTCATTCACCACTACCTTCCTCCCAACTTCTGCCGACCTCGGACTCCGTCTCGGAAGCAGAATCAGCCATGCTTCTGACTCTCCAGTCAGCTGTATCATCACTTCCAACTCTGGTCTACAACAGTTGTCGTCATACACAGTAAAGCAAGTTGACGATGCCTCCACCTTCATCCCTTCGGAGTCCTGCCTTAGGAAACCTTAAGCTCTGAACAATCTTTCAACCGGGAAGTCCCTTTATATATAGACGGAAAAAAAAAAAACCCAGCAACACTCAACATCTCTTCAGCCCTCTGTTTTTCGAACATTCAAAATCCCTTTCAGCATCGGACATCTCCTTCCGACGGACTCCCCGGCATCCGGTCTCCCTCTCGAAGACCACCCCTTTCGGCCATTAGAATCTCAACTTCTAAAAAAAAAAAAAAAAAAAAAAAAAAAAAACCGTCAACTACATCTCTGCTTCAAGCAAACCAGGCACAGCACAACGACTAGGATTTTCCACACTGTTCCTCCTACAAGACTCGAACACTTCCAAAACCCAGACAGGACCCCGACCATTGGTTTTTCTACGCCACTCCTTGCGTTCCTCACCTTTTCCCGCTGGTCTTCCGGTTGGGTCTCACCTGACACCACTCTCCTTCTCGGACGCCCTTCACGGTTTCCAACACCCAGTGCCTTCCGGACACCTGATGGACACATTGATGCCGTCTGACATCCTGCTTCAAGTATCTCCTGCATCTGGATTACTCTCTCACAGGTACGGAAAAAACTTGTCATGTCCGCATGCTTCTCTTTTTCCTTTACCTGGCTCTGAACACGATCCCCCTTCCCCGTAGGAGGTTGGCCGGCCCCTGACGACTAGCGTGCAAGCCTGCCTGATCGGTTCATGGGGTACTTGTACTCCGGGGCAGCCGGTTCTCAGCAACGAACTACAGCACCTTTGACGAGGTCTGCTAATTAAATTAGGTAATATGTTTCCATAGCATATAGAAAGTCCAAAATACCAGGTAGCGCTGGTTGATTTTGGTTTCTATTGCCGTATGAAAACATATATCACCTTGGCCTGCCCAGCCTCCCCTTTTGATCGCCTAGGTAGACCCTGAGTGGCAGAAAGAATGACGCCCATCGCTGGGGCGGCTCCTTGTATAGAGGCCCCCGCGCATGCGCGATGGGAACTGCGAGCCAGGCAGTGAAGCCAACTTCTTTTTTAGGGCTTTGAGCCTTCAAAGGAAGTAAAATTAAATTAGGTAATGTATGTTTTCATAAGGGCAATAGAAACCAAAATCAATCAGCCCTACCTGGTATTTTGGACTTTTAAACTGTTACAAGCCATGGAAGCATGTTTGACTGTGTCACCACACTAAAAGTTATAATTCCTCAGGAATTATAGCTTCATTCAAATTAGTGTTGCTGTTCAACTCTTTGAGAATAGTGATTGCTTCTTATAATATAACTAATTTACAAGTCTTTGTCAGCTGTGCGAGGCTAGTGCTGTCGAAACGTAAGTGGATCTGTAAATAAGACCAACAACAATGAATGATAGACACACTTGTCTTTATATAAACTCCGAAGTTGTTCTTTTGGTCATTGTTAACTTTAATTGTATTTCTTAATATTAACAGGAGAACAAGCTGAAACTGGCTGGCTACATTAAAGAAGAGTATGGTATAACAGTGAATGTGGCGTCAATGTTTGATATCCAAGTGAAACGGCTTCACGAATACAAACGTCAGCTCCTTAACTGCCTTCATATCATCACTATGTATAACCGCATTAAGAAGAATCCCAATGCTCCGTTTGTGCCTAGAACTGTCATGATTGGAGGCAAGGTAAAAAAAAAGTGTCATGTAATTTTTTTATTTATTAATGAAAGAAAAAATTTATAGGGTTATAAATTCTTGATGAAAGTTAATGAAAGTCTTTGGTGATTAATGCCAATTATACAGCATTGCCAAAAACAAAATGGCGAATTGCTCAATTATGCAAGTAAAAATTGACAGTAAGATTTTTAAAAGTATCGCAGGGTAATCAACTTTTCCTAAACCATGAGTCACAATAGTCTCAGAAAAGTCTAATTTACAGTATAGGTTAATTATTTTCATCATTTGGATGCATCAAATTATTTTAAACACAAGTTTCTTACTATCTGCAAAATACTGACCTTCAGTAATTCATGCTAAAATCGCTTATTTTGGCTTATCATTGCCCAAAACAAAAATAAAATCTATTTTTTGTCGTCTCCGTGAGTTTTTTCCCCTTGCCCACCAGGCGCGCCACTGTGTCTACACACAGATGCGGCCGCCATCTTGGCTAATCCTCACATTCGCTTGGGCACGTTGCAGTGTCAACGTGTTTTTCTGGCTTGGAGCTCAATATGTCTGACGTGAATGAATCTGAGGTTAGGATACGCGAAAAGATCAAAGGCGGAAATTTTTCATCATGCACATGTGTCAAAACTCCGCAGGATTTACACCCTTCGTGTAGGAAATGCAGGGAATGTGATTTCGTGAACATTTTCTGTGATTTGTGCGCGTTACACGAGGCGGCGGCCATTACACACGTTCTTCGTGCATGGCGGAAAACCGACAACAAAAGAGCTAATAAAGAAAAGAAGGCCGGTAAGCAAAGCATTGACGATCGTCTAAAATTTATGGGAAATGACCCCGATACTCCTATTTTTCACAATACCCCTAGTGATGTTTCACCTCTGGATTTTGATGGTTTCGATCCGTCGGATCAAACGGTTTACACACCGAATTCTTTGGGTGCGGTCGTGATGGCGGCAAGAAACATGGCGGCGGTCACAGCTAATCAGAAAGCCGATGAATCCAGGGCTATTCTCACCAAAGACCTTAATAAATCGTTAGATACGAAAATCGACGTTTTAAAATCCGACCTTTTAACTTCTTTTGCTGACCTCCTAAAGGCCCATAATGCGGGCGGGATGATTTTGCAACCGTCAATCCCTACGGCGGCGGTAGTGTCCTCACTCAGTAACGATCGTAGTTTGGCGGGGGATGGCACGGGAAAGCGGTCAAATACTAGTAGTTCGGCCACCCAAAAGTCGAGCAATTCGGTTGCAGCGAAAGACCACACGATTACCGCCTCCAATTTAAGTAGCAAAGGGGGTAAGGGGGGAAAATGTAGTGAGATTTTTAAGAGTAGCGATGGCAGGACATCACGATCGTCTCACGATAAGCAGATCGATGATAGTGAAGTTGCAACTAGAGTGGGCAAACAGCGAGGAAAAGTGGAAAGACGTCCACACCTAGTGGTCGTCATACGGACAGAAAGGATTCCGGAGGCGACCGCAGGGACAGAGCCGACACAGTGGTTAAGGGCAGTAAAGTGTCAAAATCCCAGTCCGCGCCCGAGAAAAGGGAGAGCGGACAGGGACAGGGCTCGAGATCGCTTGGCGACAGGGGGCGCCCTGAGCATTACAAACTGGAAGCTCGAGGAGCGGCGCCAGACGGCGATGGGTTCGCGAATTTCCTTGCTATGGCTAAGCGTCTGTGGGTTACGGATGGTGAGAGGCCGCCGCCGAGCGAGTCGGAGAGCAGCGCGTCGCCAGAGCGCAGGAGATCGCCGGGGCGCCGGAGGTCGCCACATCGCGGCGACGGTCGGCGCTGCACGTCGCCCCGCAGGTCGCGGTCCCCCACTCAGGGCAAAGGAAGGCAGACATCGCCGGACCGCAGTGCTATGCCGAGAACGTACAGGTCGCCACTGAAAGACAAGTCCGGCCGGCGCCGACAATCGCCACAGCGCCGACAATCGCCGGCTAAGGAAATTCCGGGCTACGGGCGCGCACATTTGGAGGAACACTTATTGGTGCTTCGGGAAGCCTTAAAGAGTTGTTCTCAAAGTTTGTCAATGCCCGATCCATCATTAAAGGGACATGCTGACCGGAAAAGAGAACTTGATCCAGAAACAGTGTCAGAAAAAATGTGCAAGAAATCCAAAAAGGAGTTCCAGGCAGATGATATTTTTTCTGAGGAGGATGAATTCGAGGACGAATTTGAGGATGAAGGGGAAGAAAAAGAAGGGGAATGGCAAGAAGAGGAAGAAATAAACCCAGAATCCACAGATAAGGACGATCCCTTTGAAGAAGGACCGGGTTTTATCCATTGGAAGACGTTTGCAGGCTACGTATTCAAGCATCTGAGGGAAACGAGATTTGACAAAGAGGCCGTGCCGACGGAGGAAGACCCTGCGGACCCTCCCATGGACACACTAGCCAACTCGGGCAAAAGGAAGGTAGCACCGTTGCACCTCCCCCAATCCGCTGTAGCGTTTAGGCAGCTACTTAACAACGAATCACTTACTCGGCGGGATGACAAACCAATTTCCCTAGCAAGACCGTTACCAGCACATGACCCGAAGAAAGCCAAAATGTTTTTTAGGTCGACAGGTAAGGGCGCTCCTTCCAAAAAACGATACCGAACCTTTCCAGAGGCGGAATATATCACCGAAAAAGCAGAATTGGAAATGGATTCGGTGCTGAAAGTACCTGCGTTCTTACGGACACCTCTCCACCAGCATGACGAAGACGAGGCTATCCTGAGATGTGGGATTCGGGCGAACTCTCACGCGGAGCTCGTTTATTCAGCATCGACGGCGGCCATCAAGACACTGGTGCGTAACAAACCCGAGTTGCGGTACGACGAGACGGTACGAGAATGCCTCCACCTCATGAAGAGGGCCTCGTCCTTCCAGAAAGACAGCTTGAACTGGTTGGCGAGGCTATTACTTAACTCGGTTTTTAGGAAACGGGATGCCCTCCTAGAGTCGGCGGCCCACATCCCCACGGATGTGATGGGACAACTGCGTCTGCTCCCGATTCATGCGTCATCGGCAGTGTTCGACGGCAAACTGCTGGAACTGGCTCCGGATCTCAAGGAGAAGACTAAGCCGTCCAGTGCTACTGGAGGATCCTTTCCCCAACAAAGAGGTAGGCGGCCGTTTGGTAGATTTGCTGGCAACTTCAGAGGACAGAGCTTTGGACCAGGGGAACCCAAAGGAGTGCAACGAAAGACGCAGGGTGAAAAAATTTTGGATTCCACGCCCTTTCGTGAACCGGCTGCCCCTCCCCCCTCCCAGAGCAGGAGAGGTAACGCAGGTTTTGCTCGGGGAAGGAGCTCCTTCAGAGGAAGGGGAAGGAGGTCAAACCGTCAGTGACAATCACCGGATGGATCTTCTCCCGCTTCACCGTCCGGTGGGGGGGAAGATTATCAAGGCACCTGGAAGAGTGGCAACTACTGACCGAAGACAATTTCGTACTAGATACCTTACGACACGGATATTATCCTCTGTTTTCCTCCCATCCAGTGCTGACAGACAAGCCACCAGCCTGGATGGAAGGGACCGTGGTAATCAGGGAATTGCAGGAGGAAGTGGACGCCTTAGTGAGGAAAGGGGCTTTGATTCTTTCGCCGCCGGGTTCCAAGGGCTTCTGGAGTCCGGCGAGGGTGATCTCGAAGAAAGGCGGCGGAAAGCGACTCATCTTCAATCTCCAGAAGTTGAACTCTCACATCTTCATAGAGCATTTCAAAATGGAAACTATAAGAACAATCAGGGAAGCAATCCAACTGGGAGACTTTACAGCATCTATAGACCTAGAGGATGCTTACCTACACATACCACTACACAAGGAGGTCCAACACCTTTTTCGTCTGGTGGTGGGAGGAGTTTCTTACCAGTTCACGACGCTCCCGTTCGGACTGGCCACAGCGCCTCAGGTGTTCACCAGAGTCTTGAAACCGGTATTAGCAGAACTTCATCGCAAACACATTCGAGCGCACGCCTATTTAGACGACTGGCTGGTGAGGCACCAACAAGCAGAAGAACTGACGCGACAATTGCACCTATGCGCTTCACTCTTCAAACGACTGGGACTTGGCGTCAATGCGAAGAAGTCACGGTTCACCCCTCAGCAAGTCTTCGTGTTCCTTGGTGCGGAGTTCGACACTCGATTGGGGCTGGTTCGACCGTCCAAAGAAAGGATAGAAAGCACAAAAGCAGCGATGCTAATGCTTCTCCGGAGAGAACGGATAACCGCAAAAGAATTGGCATCGGCCATAGGGATCGCAGACTCGAACACGAGATTGGTACCTCTGGGACAGTGGAAAGTGAAGCCCCTCCACTGGTTCAGGAAGGACGAGTGGTATCCAAGAGTCAGCTGGAAGGACTGGATAAGCCTGCAGCGTTTCCCGAGAGAGTGTGCGGAGTGGTGGCTGACGCCTGCCACAATGGAAAGAGGGGTGCCAACAAGGGAACCAATTCCGGAGAAACTACTGTTCTCGGATGCTTCAGCGACTGGTTGGGGAGCCCACCTAGAGGGTGCACAAACGGCGGGGTCCTGGTCAAGTCAAGAGATAAGCCTCCACATCAATCTACGGGAACTGAGAGCAGTGCGATACGCACTTCACGAGTGGAAAGACGTGGTGGCGCACAAGGTCATAGGGGTGATGACGGACAACTCAACGGCGGTAGCCTATGTGCGCAAGGGAGGAGGCACGCACTCAAGAGCCTTGATGGAAGAAACGTCGTCACTGTTGGTCTTCTGCGAACAGAACAACATCACACTAGTGCCCAGACACATTGCGGGGAAGCTGAACGTTTGGGCGGACGAGCTGTCAAGGGCCAAGACAGTCCCAACCACGGAATGGATGCTCGACAAGAGGATTTGCAGGGCATTGTTCGAAAAGTGGGGACAACCAGTGGTGGACCTGTTTGCAACGCGGTTCAACCACCAACTGCCAGCATATGTTTCCCCGTTTCCAGACCCGCAGGCGTGGGCGACCGACGCGCTATCCATTCCGTGGGGGGGAATGTTTGCATACGCATTCCCACCTTTCTCGATGCTTCAGACGGTGATCAACAAGATCAGGGAGTCCGACGGGGCATTCATTGTAGTGGCACCTCTCTGGCCGGCGGCGTCCTGGTTCCCGGACATCCTCGAACTCAAGAGAGAGGAACCAGTCCCCTTACCGATCACGGAGAAACTACTGTCACAGCACAGAGGACAGACTCTCCATCAGAATCCTGGGATTCTTCATCTTCACGGGTGGCTACTTTAAGGATCAATCTACAGAAGAAAGGATGCTCCGTGGAGGTGGCGGAAAGGATCATAGTCGGCCTAAAGGAATCAACACGTAAGAACTATGAATCGAAGTGGAAGAAGTGGTACAGCTGGTGCTCGGACAAGAACGTCGATCCGTGTAGCCCGTCCGAATTCAACATTGCAGAGTTTTTGGAAGGTCTTTTCCATAAAGGTTTGGCACCGTCGGCCATCAAGGGTTACAGATCAGCGATTAATTCGGTGTTGTCGTGCCTAGGGCAAAAGGAAGTGGTGGAAAACCAACTGCTGTCGAAGGTCATGCTTGGATTTGAACAGGCGAGACCGCGGACACGGACACCGTTTCCAAGATGGAACCTCCCGTTGGTCCTCAAGAGCCTGTCGGGTCCACCATATGAACCACTTCGGAAGGCATCTATATTACATCTAACCCAGAAGACCGTTTTCCTGATAGCACTAGCCTCAGCAGCAAGGCAGAGTGAGGTAGCGGCTTTTTCTAGGGGGCGGAACCATATTCGTTTTGCCAGGAACTGGTCCAAAGTATCTCTGTCCTTCCCAGCACACTTCACGGCAAAGAATTCGAGACCAGATGTGGCCCCTAAACCAGTCACAATTCTAGCTCTAGGCCCATTGGTGCACACGGGAGACGAAGAAAAGTTACAATGCCCGATCCGCGCGCTCCGCCACTATTTGGTACGGACAGAGGACGAGGCACCAGCGGAAGAGGATACAAGCCCAGCACCTTTGTTCTTGCAGGTGGACGAAATGCATGACAAAGCAATCAACAAAGCAGTGACGCCATTCAAGCTGGGAAAATGGATCTGCACGGTTATTCGGAGGGCATACGAGTTGGGAGCAGACTGTGCGGATCTTCCTCGCAACATAAGAGCGCATGAACTAAGGGCCCTCGCAGCCTCATGGGCATATGGCTGCGGGACGCCTCTGGACGGGGTGGTGGCAGCATGCGCATGGAACAACCGGAACACCTTCGTGAGCCACTACCTCAGGGACACAAGTAGAGAAAGTGGCGCCACAGTGATCAGAGAACACGTACTGGCTGGACAGAGATTCACCCAGTGAGGGGACGAGGAGGTGGATCACAGCGAAGGTCTCACTAGTGTCAGCAAGAACATGAGTGTAGACACACGCAGGAGAGAATGCAAGTGCACCCTGGTGGAAGCAAACCACACGCAGGGAAACTAGCGGACAGGCAACAGTCGATGCACACAACGGACGGCCGTCACAGGGGTGGAGGCAGTCACGTAAATGGCAGAGAAAGGAGGGAAAAGGACGCACACACAGTAAAAGGTGGGTAACTGGTGCGACCAATTTTCCTTGTAACAGGGTGACTAATTGTGGTTTTTGAAATGTCTAGTTTTCAGGTTATGTTCAGCGCCCACCGCCAGGGCGACAAAGTCAGCATGAATTACTGAAGGTCAGTATTTTGCAGATAGTAAGAAACGAAAATTTTAACATGGTTTAAAATTAGTTTTTACTATCCTAAA
>JAHWFP010116164.1:0-18600 GCA_023313725.1 Lithobius niger | reverse complement strand
TAAACCCCCCCCCCCCGCCACCCCGCTATCGCTGAACAGCAAGGTTCAATAAGCGAATGTGAGGATTAGCCAAGATGGCGGCCGCATCTGTGTGTAGACACAGTGGCGCGCCTGGCGGGCAAGGGGAAAAAACTCACGGAGACGACAAAAAATAGATTTTATTTTTGTTTTGGGCAATGATAAGCCAAAATAAGCGATCTTAGCATGAATTACTGAAGGTGAGTATTTTAGGATAGTAAAAACTAATTTTAAACCATGTTAAAATTTTCGTTTTCTTTGAATTAAAGTGCTCAATCTTTTTAATCTGCCGACTTCTGCAATATTTGCTTTTTGATACACTAAAACAAGCAATTCGAATAGCTGATTACCTAGTCCACATTTACAGCTAAATCGAAAGAAAAAATATGTGGTTTGGTTGAAAATTCATTGTTTGGTTTATTTCCCAAGATGCTAAATTTTTTGCAAAAAAATGCAAAAAAAAAAACATTTTGAGAAAACAAGCAAGAAAATAAACTCCTACGCTTGTTAGTATTGAGAGAAATGTGTACATTTATTATAAAAGAAACAGAATTTCATAAAAATGCTCCAGAATTTGAAAGACGACATATCAAACTATCCAAATACCCAAATTTCAAAAATGTTATATTTTCATCAAAAAACAAGGATCGTTACGTCGGGGTCAAATTTCCAAATTTACCAGCAGGGAGCAAATTTGCACTCCCACTACTAACTTTGGAGTGAAAGCTGGTAACGCATCAAACCACCGCCACCTTCCCCCGCCCCACCCACAAAAAAAATAACACATGTTGTTTTCTTGGTTTCATTTGATTTTTCTGCATCATTGCTGAATCCAACCCCCCAAAAAATTAACACTTTCATTGGATGGTGGCTTGCTGGAAAGAATTACATCGTAATGTGTATTGTTTTGATTGTTTGACTGCACCTGCGAACCGAACAATTTTTTTTTCATGGCCGTAATAGCATCTTTTCATTGAGTTTTACCTTTGCTGTAGTAAATGGCAGATTTAGTTTATTTACTAGATTTGCAGTGTATTGTGAATATACTGGCAGTTACTGGTGTTAAATTTCTGGTTATAATTTTATTACTGGAAATAAAAGATTTCTCGGACTCTCTGGTCGTGGGGGATGGTTAGGTGGGAGGTAAATGGTCAGTCGTAAGCTAAACAGGTTCTCAGTCCATTCCAATTGATAGGTTTCTTAAACGAGTAATCTTGTTTCTATTGCCGACGAAAATATACATTGCCTGTAAATTCAGCATTCTTATTCTCGAATGCAATTTACCTCTTGAGATTTTAAGATTAGTTACAGCCAGCTCGGTAACCTCAAAGTGCGCATGCGCAGTTCCCTCCTATATAAGCCGGTAAGGTGAAATGGCCATCTTTTATTCTCAAAAAGCCGTTACAAACACATGGGACGACTTGACAGCTTCAGGGATATGGATTGCTGCCGAAACGACCCTGAGCATCAACACGCTGGAACGCTGGGCCATCTGCAACGCAATTCGTATATGGTCCACTTGACTGTTTGGAAAGCTTGCTATCATGTCTGACAACACCACTGCTGTCGCGTATGTTCGTGGGGGTGGCGGGACTCGCAGCTGTACCGTCACAAACGAGACGTCTTCCCTTTTATCTGTGTGCCGTCAGCTTCACGTGATGTTGCTTCCCAAGCACATATCAGGGAAGCTGAATGTGGTAGCTTGACGAACTTTCGCGTCCAGATGTGGTCCCGACAACGTAATGGAGGTTGTCTCCGAGAATTTGCAAATCGATTTTCCTGACACCGTTAGTCGACCTGCTCACCATGAGACACAGCCATTAACTCCCGATATTCCTGGCCTCCTTCCCAGATCCCAGATCTCCTAGCCTACGACACTGACAGTCTCAGACCAACCAACAGTCCATGAAGGAACACGTCGTTGCAGGAAGCCTTCTTGGCCATTGATATGGCCAAACAAAGTAAAGGCACCAAAGAATGGCCTTTACAGTGGCAAACTAAGATCACTATGGACGGTTTCATAACTGACAAGTGAATCTGTGCTTCACAAACTTTAGTGCAATGCACACAGTGCCACTCAGGAGGAAGCTAACACAATGGAAAGTTTAGCACCATGAACATTATCGACTGTGCAACAGTGCGACATGTAGCAGGTGCAACGTAAAACTTTCACACACAGGGGAAGTGTGTTCATCAGGAGAAAAGCTAACACACCACTGAATTCTGTCACAGTTCAAATGACATAGAAAAAAATGCGCATTTTCATGAAGTTTCACTTGCCCGTAAACGCAAAGTATAACAAGTGACAGACTGCGAAATGGAGAAGGAAAACTCAAGAGAAAAGCGCTGCTTTCAGAAACAAGGTGGGTATTTTCTTGTTATTCTTGAAAAATAATTAAGGAGGAATAAGAAAATAAATTGCACAAATGTAATAATGGTAAGGAGAATCTGAGTTTAGCTGGGTTTGTAATGTCCCTCTGATCAGTTGGTCAAAGTCGGCACATAATGAAGATTAGTATTTTGCAGAACCCGTTGCTTCCAGACTGGTTTAAAGACGGAAAGCCAAAGGCTCAACAAGAGTTTACGTTGCCTTTTGGAACCAAAGGCCGAGGTTCTACTGACACGGCCAAAAGAAAACGTCCATAGGCAGGATTTAACATGTGCATATAAACATACACTTACCATTCGCCACTGGAAGGACGCTTATTTGCCGCGCCACACTCCAAGTGAAACGGATGGAACCACTTAAACGTGAAATAAGGACAGAAAGCCAAAGGCTCAACAAGAGTTAAACCTTTGAGCTTTGAGCCCTGTTGAGCATTTGGCTTTCCATCTGTAATGTTTATTTCACGTTTAAATGTTCCATTCGTTTCACTTGGAGTGTGCCACGGCAAATAAGCGTCCCTCCAGTGGCAAATGGAATGTGTATGTTTATATGTATATATGTACGTGTTAAATGCTGACTATGGACGTTTCCTTTTGGCCGTGTCAGTATGGTGTCAGCGATAGGACCTCGGCCTATGGTATCAAAGGTCGTGGGTTCGATTTCCTGTTCAGACAGTCTGACATAAAGTCCAAAAGGGAACGTAAGTAGGTTTCCATCTGTATTTTTTCTTTAGCTTCCAGACAGGAACATGGGCCAAAACAAAAGTAAGCAAGCTATATCAGTATGATATAAGGCGATGCCAGCGATCCTAGCAGAGAGAAAGCAAAACTCAACGTAATAAAGGATTAAACGTTAATCAGTAGTTTAATTTAATTCCGGGCAATTACAAAAGCAAATCGAAACGATTTATCATGTAATGAAGGTAAGTATTTTAGGATAGTAAAAACTAATTTTAGTCAGAGTTAAAATTTTCGTTTTTACTTAACCAAAATACTTACCTTTAATGTCAACCCACCCACCGTCCCCGCTTTCGCTAAACAGATTAGTTTTGCAAACGCAAAGTGATGGGAAAGGGCGTTGCATGCTGGGAGTTAGCATGAATGCCACCTGGTGGGGAGCTGTGGAAGCGTCTTAAAGTGAATTTTTGTTAGGTCCTTGAGCATTTAAATAAATGATTTAAAGCTAATAACTAAAGGTAAGTATTTTAGGATAAGTAAAAACTAATTTTATCTTGAAAATTGTTTTCCAACTTTTTCCCAAAAATTCGTTCTTGTTCCCATGTCTTGCTTGATAGTGAATATTATATTCTTTTTTTTTTCAGGCTGCCCCTGGCTACCACATGGCTAAAAAGATCATTCGATTGATCTGCTCTGTTGGTCGTGTTGTGAATAATGACCCCATTATTGGTGACAAACTGAAAGTAATCTACTTGGAGAACTATCGTGTTACTTTAGCTGAGAAGATCATCCCTGCTGCTGACCTCAGTGAACAATTGTCCACAGCAGGAACAGAAGCGTCTGGTACTGGCAATATGAAATTCATGGTGCGTTAGTAATTTTATTTTCAGTTATTTTAGTTTAAATTAAAATGTTGATAACCATGGTAGAATGAAGTTTGCTTTAAGCAACTTAAGCTTCTGGAACTAGGGTTAAAAATTTTCCTTTGTCTTATTTAGTTAAATGGTGCTTTGACGATTGGCACTTTAGATGGTGCTAACATTGAGATGATGGAAGAAATGGGCAAAGAAAACATCTTTATCTTTGGTATGACTGTGGAGGAAGTAGAAGCATTGGGAGCCAGAGGGTAAGAGTTGCACATTATTTAAACGTAGTTGTCAGTTTGAGTTCTTAGGTTTAGAAGCTTATTCGATTAGAACAAGCCTTATGTTCTAAAAACCGCAACTAAACGCAATGCAATGGCTATTCTCTGCCTGGTGGCACCACCACGCTAGGGGTGCCATCATCGTTATAGCTTACTGCTTGATTTAGGACACAGCATGTTAGTCATGTCGGTTTTTTTGCTCAGCGCGTTTCCAAAATATATCCGCTTCATGTACAACGTGTGCCGACGCCTCAACCCGGGCTTCATGTTCCATGTGTGATAGGCACCCTTTGTGTTTCATATGTAAATAAAATGTACATTTTCACTACTCTCTTATAACTAAAATACTTCCTTTTAGTTATTAGCTTTATACCATTCATATAAATGATCAAAGATCTTAAATTTCACGTTCAGGGGCTTCCATAGCTCTCCATTGGGTGGCATGCATGCCCACTCCCAGCATGCAGCGTCACTCACCTCCATATTTTTTTGGGTATTCACCAGGTCGCATGCTGTGCTCTGTTGTAGAATGACTGGCCAAGGAAACAAACATTGTTGATAACGGTGCTTTTAAACATGTTTTAGCTTACTGAGATGGTGCGCCTTGCCGTTACATAGAGCTGCTTGTGCACTCTGCAAACTTCTGCCTAACAGCAGAACTTGGCCGAGGGCCAACAGCTGGTCAGGATTGCACCTGTTAGCCAGTACGTGACGTAATGCCTTAGGCAACTTCTATTGTTCTCCAGAGTATAAAAGTTGATGGCTGAACAACCGAAGGGCCAGTTGGTGTTGGGAGAAGCAACCCAAAAGGTTGCTCTCTCTGACTCTCGCTACGACTGAACAGGGCTTCTAAACCTGGTTCAATGCCTAGTATGTGATACTTTGTGCTTAGACCCCTAGCTAAGCCGTAAAGAGTGAATTGGTAATTAAGTTCTACTTGAAATCCTCTCGTTCACTCCCTAAGTAGTTACAGGTTGATACCTTTAACTGTTTTCAAGTTATTTAACAAAAAACACAAATGACTTCCAGTAGAGGGTATGTAATAGAGCTGGAAGTTTGTTGAAGCCCAGCAGCTGTATTTCTGTTTTAGATTGTCACTTGCAGCTTTTTAATGCAATGATTTTAATGTTTGTTCTCCATTAAAAATAGTCACTTGTTAACAAATTAAATTAGAGGCTGATGACTATAATTTTTTGGAAGGGGAAAATGCCGGAGAACCAACTTTCTTACTACCTGCAAATACTTACTTCAGTAATTATGCTTAAAATCATCATTTTACGCTATCACTGCTCATTTATCAACTAAAAAACTCCCTTTTTTAGCTTGTATCCAAACTTTCTCTCCTCTCCCGCCAGGGGCGCTGCTACTCCTAACTAGGAGGCCGCCATCTTTTCATGACCTTACTGTTTGTTATTTATTTCACAGGTACAATGCGTGGGACTATTACAATCGTAATAGTGAGCTAAAGCAGGCCATTGACCAAATTCAGGGTGGATTCTTTTCTCCCGAAGATCCAAATTTGTACAAAGATATTGCCAATGTGCTTCTCAACCATGACAGGTAAATCGCTTGTTAGTAGTTTAATAATGTTGACGGTGTAGTAATAGGAAAGTTGGACGGTTTCATTCGGAACATAGATAAACCATGTTTTGACTGTGCTGTAAGTATAAAAAAAAAAATAGCTGCTCTCCATACCTGTAGTTCTGCCCTGCAAGGCTGTAGTGCAACTTTTGCCATGCGTTCTGAGTTGAGTTCCTCATTTATCCTCCTCCCTTTCCCTTCACCCTCAAGGAGAGTCCAGTTCGAATCGGCATCGGAACAGAGTTTGGTTTTCAGTGGTTCGCAGTTAGTAGGTTTAGACGGCCTCACCATCATGTTCGCCTGGTGGTCTTTCTGATCATTCGCGGAAACTGCCAATTTGGAGAGATGACTGCTTTGGTTGGAGGAGGGTAATAATTCAGTTTGGTCTTCCGTTGCATTCTTCACACGTCTTCAGTTTTCCTTTTCACTAGGTGTATCATTTTAGTGAGGCTCTCAATTGTGCCCTCTTTCAGTTGGGGGAACTGGGAGTACTTGGGGGAAAAACACTGGTGCTCATAGGCAACTGGTTTAGATCCTGACATAAGTCAAATAAAGTTGTCCAGTCGTCTACCCTACGTGCTGGAGGCTGTACCGGTGTTCTGCGGAACAGGAAAGGTAGTTTCTACGTGCCGACGAAAATAATGTATTCTCATTCGTAGCATCCTTCCTCAACTGTGTTACTCTTTCGGATCCTTCCCTGCCCTGCGGCGCTTTGTAACCTGTTGTTTTGCGTCATTTCCGTTTGGAAATGCATGCAAATTTGCGTCACTTCCACCCCTACTTTCCCTCAGTTCTGCCCTCTCTACTAACCTCCACTCTTTTCTTGCCGCTGGCGCAAACGGTTGTGTGATCGGCGGCGACGTTGTTATTGAGAAAGGAAATGGCTAACAACAAAATGGCTAACAACGATAACTTCAGGTGGAACGAAATGGTGGACAACTACAAGCAAGGATGGGTGCTGCGCTTCGTGGACGGTTTCGTAAAAAGGCGGGAAAGCGACGCCCGTTGGGAAGCGAATGGCCGCTGATGATATTGAACACGAGCGAGACAATGGCAGCTCGTGTAGACAGTGTCGGACGACGTGGTGAGTACGATGTAGTTGGTTGATTAAACGCTGGCTGTGTGCGATTATTGTAGGATAGTGGAAAAATAACGTGGAAATCCGTTATTTATCGTATGGCCAGGGGGCGTACGAATGGTGATAAGCCTACTAGTGCCGACACGTTGGTAGAGTGAGCGAAAATTCCACGAACTCGGTCATGAGGCGAAACCACGTGCAATATTATTATTATGATAATAATGAATACCACTTGGTGAAAAAGTGAGGCGGGCACTAGAAGCCGGCTGAGGGCCGTGCAGGGGAATAGGCTTAGGGAGTAGCAGTTATGCTAGGCTCGTTGGGAAGTTGGCCGTGAACGATGTCGGAGTTTCGACTGGCGAGTGGAAACTTATGTTAGCCGGTCGGGCCACGGAGTGGTCGGCGGTTTAGCGCATCGGAGTGGGCCTTGAACGAGAGTTCTTGTGGTGCTGACTTGGGCGTAGGCGACGGTGAAATGCGTTGCACGAGGAGATAGTGAAAGTATTATGAGAACGAATTCCGTCTTGCGGACGAGGGGCCGGGCAGTGGTCCGAGCCGTGAATGTCGTCCGAGGGACGAAGTATGAAGTAGGCCTACCGAGCGAGGTGTGTCGTAGGCAGAGTGATACGTTGCGAAAAATATTGAATTTGGAATTGTAAGCCCCGTCGATCGGTTAGGCAAACTCGGCGGCACGGATTGGGTGAAATTCGTGTTCGCGGTCGGATCGGCAGAGTGGTCAGGAGAGGAATGGCAGCCCGAAATTAGGGCACCTGGTGTGACCGTGAGCCGATTGGTTTGGGAAATTAATTTTTGTTTGTATATGGGACGGTGGCATTGGCATTTGTATTTGTTTTTTGTTTTATTAGACCACCGGCAGGGTGGTGAACGTAGGCTGGGCGGGAATTAATTTCCGATCGTTTTTGTAATCAAAGGGAAATGACTGGCACAGTTATTTGACCTCGGACGTCGGATTTATAAAATTCCGCTATACAGATCTGATGGGAGAATGGCGGGTGCGACGTTGTGAGATATATATGTCGATAGGCATAAAATTTTTTAATTTATTTTTAATTTGGGGAGTATGCTGCCGTTGCTAGATAATGTACAGGTCTGTGCTGTGGACCGGTTCGATGTTGCTTCACCGAAGGTAGCGGGTGCAGGCGTTTCTGAGGTCGTCGTGGCTGCAACAAGGTGTGGGAGGCACCGTACTGTGCATGCGTGAAACCAAAGTGTCAACGCTAACTGTTAATGAGCTGGGTTAGCATCTTGGACACAGGCCAACCTGATTGGGTGGTTACAGGGGACGGAATTGGTTTTACCGGCGGTGCCGCGGTCCACCACGGTGTCTAATTGCGGGGAGATGCTTCGCTTGGAGGCGAGGAAGACAGCCTTGTGGATTGATGTGAGGGAATGGTTAACAATACTAATACTGAATGCGGAATGGTTCCAAGTGCGTCTGCAGGGTGCGCGGGCAGGCGGTTTCGGACGATATGGCGTCTGGGGTGTACATCGGTCAGCGTACAGCGGAATGAGTTCCGCGCATTTGATATGCTGGTTCTGGTACTGACAGGCACATATGGGATCTGTTCTGGGGGCACTATACAGTCCGGGCGTCGGCAGGGCGACTGGTTACCTCGCCAGTGCAGGGACGAGTTTGGCGTTCGATTCTACGACTATCATCGGAGTTGATCGGGGCGTCTACGCCCGGGCAGGGTTGCCCAACAAGATTTGCTTGGCTATTCATTGCCGTATTCCCTTCATAAACAAAGGGGAGCTACCTTCAATGCCCCCAAAACGCTGATATAGCGTCACCACACAATGCAGATCACCTTTTGTACATCAACTTGTACGGTCGCGTACCTGCTACCAGGAGTTGTTTCCACGATCGTCCTCGGCCTTCTCTCTGCTATTCTTTCCGTTCCGCCTGTAGATGGCTCCAGCGGCTCTCTGGGATTCCCCAACATTACGCCTTTTGGCGCGAATTTGGCTTTCTCTGTCATCGGCGGCTATTGTTACTAGCACGCATTTGCTTGCACGTTCCAACCACGTTGTCTTCTAACTTTTTACCTGTCTTCCAATATGGATCCTGTTCAGAACGACTCTTCTGACTCGCAAGATGTCCGAATAACCAAGATGTGCCTCCTCCCATGGATAAACTCGTGATCAAAGTCCACAACGGTGCCGCTACCCGGGTTTTCTTGTGCCACGACCGCATTTTGACCCCCACAAGTGTGTTAGTAATATAGGACCTGTGGCTGGTATACCAACAAGTGCTCAACGTGTAAAATTATTTTTGAGAAAGTGGCTCCTAATTCTAAGATAACCAACAACGTTCCCGCACAAGGTCCATCCAGAAGGCCCAGAAGCGGGCCCGTGACCTTTTAGATTGTCTTGCTAAGAAGGCAGCCATTGTGGGTTCTCCTTCCCAACCTAGTTCTCCCACATCGAGAAAGGTGCCCAAACACAAGACGGCTGCGGTCGGGACGACCACTCCATCTCAATCGGGACCAGCCCCTCATGTTTCTCCGCCCCGACCACCAGCGACCGATCCGCCGTCTAAGATTACCTCCCCTTCGGTAGTGTCATCGCCTTCTCAGCCATCCACCTCCCAACCTAAGTGTAAGCAGGTCGTTGGGTTGCCAACTAAAAACCATCGGCTCGTATGTAATACTTTTCTGCCCGTTACGAAAAGGGCTGCTGCTCCTACCACTAAACCAAGTGACAACACTCCTCCCGCAACCGACCACGGTTAGCCAAACGCTACCACAACAACTTCGGACTCTGCTTCGCACTCGGTATCTGGTGCCCCTTTTCCTTCATCCGAGACATTGCAAGCCGCGATTTTACACCGGCTGGAAGTCTCTCCAGGTGACCTGGCCCCTCTGGGCATAAACATCGCCTCACTTTTGGCTGCGGCACGGTTTTTTTCTGCAGACTATTCCAATCTTCGAGAGATGATACGGCTCTCTTCCACTGTGGACCTTCTTCGGGCTTCTAGCTAAACACTGGCCACAGAAGTCGACCATCTTCGGCGACGCGTCGCACACTTCAAGTCTGAACTTATCCTTGTGAAAGAAAAATTCCGCTGGCTTCACCGTTTCCACCGACCCTACCGTGGTGCATCCAACATTGCGCCAAATCTAAGACTGCCGAGCCCCATATGGCCATTCTAAACTTCTCGTACCGTCGTCAATTGTTACTTGCATGAATAAATTCTTACCCATGTACTACCCAGCCTAAACGGTTTTTTTGTTTTAGATTCTTCCTCCTTGCAGATTATGAGGATTATATCAAGTGCCAAGACAGAGTTAGCGCAATGTATGCGGTAAGTAACTTTGCAAGCAAGTTAAGAAAAAGGTTTTGGCAGGTCTCAGTATAACGAACTCGTCATTCTGGACTCTGGTTCGTAACTTTCATAAATGGTTTAATTTCTAATTTTCTCATTTCATTTTCATTTTATTTTAAAAGTTGATGTTGCACAGCTAGAACAATAACTGAAGTAATTTAATGCCTGTACCATATTGTTGAATAGCTTCAAGTTTACAATCAATCTAGAAAAGGAGGGGAAAATTTTATATAGTCTTGATCAAAATTTTCTTGAAAGTAAATCTCGTAGCTGTTAAAGAAACGGGATGGTTTTTGTATTCCTCTGATCATCAGTTCTGGAAGTGACTCGCTTTTTAGTTACTAGAGCAAGCTCTAATTTACGTGCTTGCAAGATTTTCACTTTCCTTTAATTTGTGCGTATTTCGTTTAAACAATACTCTTGCTCAAAAAGAAAACTTGTCTGGATTCTACCATTGTTGGCCCTACCTTCAATTCCCCCCAGTATAGCCTGCAAGTAATCAGTAACTGAACATTAAAAAAAAATTACTTCCAACTCAACAGTGCAAGTTATGTGAGGGTGCCCCGGGTACCCTGAGTAAAGCGAGCAGCAACAGCCCAGTGGTCAGCATCCTCATCTCCAAACCAAGGGAATGCTGGTTCGAATCACATGACTGACTAATAGTTAAAAAAAAAAGTATCGAAATTAATACATACATGCAACTAAAAGTTCACTACAGGTTAATTCGTTGTATTGTCGTTTGGAACAAGAATTTATGTTTAGCCCCTCTGATATTCTGAAGACGTCTGAACAAGTCGTATCTAATAACTTTGCCTTGCTGTGGATGTTCAGGCTGGGAGCCAATCAGTCGGGTGTTAGCAACTAACCACAAAATACCACTGCAATGGAGTGTAAAAATTGTCAAGAGAATTTAGGGGAATCTATTGGCTCTAAAATTAGGGTAGAAGAAGAAAATGCAGCGAAGGAGCTTTCCGCACTGTAGCTTTTGAAGCAAGCCCGACTTAGAGGATTCTTAAGACTTCAGACTGCCAGAGGAAGCAACAAGTTGCAGGCGCAGAAAATTTGACCTTCTCACGGGTTGGTTGTATCGGTTGGATGTCTTTGGCTTAGAAATGGTTGAAGTAACTAGATGTTAACGTTTCAGCGCATGTTGAAGTGAAATTCGATCATTTAGGGAATGGGAGAAATTTCTTAATGGGGATCGGGCCGCAAACGTATGTCACCAGTCGGACGCTAGAAATCCTGAAGACACCAAGTGGTCATCGTCTCGTAGTGTTTGTGGAAAAGGGCCAGGAGTAAGCAGTATATATGGAAAAAAGGCAGGAAAAAAAACCTCTTAAGAGAAATCATGGGTGGGGGAAGCAACAAATGTAAAACGAAAAGGTTGAGTAGTTAGGGAGAGAAGATGTTGCAACGGTCACAAGGGCTCCTCGGTGTCGTGTAATACCTTTCGTGTAAGACCGTCATTCTGCTCTGTTAGGAGATGCAGAGTTATTCATGGTCAACGAGCGGTTCTTACCCGTGTTGTGGATTTCTAGAAGCACATTTTTAAAACTCTTAATTGCTAAGGGGAAAAGTTAGTGTATTTTAGAAAAGGCATTCTAAACAGAAGGGGAGCGTCCCCAGTCCATTCTCTGGAGTCACTCCAGCCGTTGGACGAGAAAATGAACCGTATCTCGGCTGATGTATTGGATGAAAACCTTTATGTGCCGTCGATATATTACAAGCCTTTTAAGGAAGTAGTTTTTTTGTTGTTGAAGGAAAAATGAAACAAGATATCTCTCTAGTGAAGCCCGCAATCTTCAACGTTGCTCTAAGCGGGCCGGGGAAGCGAATTCATTTGTGACCCTAATGTTGTTTATTCTAATATAATAATAATGCGTACATTTTGCTCAAATTACAGGCACAGTATGACTAGAAGTAAAGTTTACAATACGAATACTTTTTTTTTTGTTTACTATTGTCATTTACATTCAAAAGTTGGAACATATGCTTTAATACCAGAGTAAGCCACTTTTAATTTTCCAGAAAACCACTGAATGGGTGAAAATGTGTATCAAGAACATCGCCACGTCGGGAAAGTTTTCCAGTGATCGGACAATTTCTGAGTACGCTAAAGAAATCTGGGGTGTACAGCCAAGCTACGAAAAGCTTCCTGACCCAAGTGAAGTTCCTCAGGGAAAGTAACTACCATTTACTACCAGGTATTCAAGTTCTTGTGAGGCTAATACCGCAAGAGCTTCTACAAAATAATCTAGTAATAAATACAACAAATCACTAAATGTATTTATTTTTGTTGTAGTGTACGGTTGTGTAAATCTTACCTCCAATAACTGTCCTACTCATGTTATTTTCTTATAAAGTTATATACGACTTTGTTGAAAATGTTAATACTGCATTAAAGATGAATAGGACGAACCGTTAAATGTTTGCAGAGTGATAGTCTTGATATGATCGGGAGTGTTGTCTAGAAGTCATACTTCTGAATATTGTGAAAATGTATACTGTAGTAGTATGTACATAAAATGCCAAGATTTGAAGCAAATTTTGTGCCATATGCACTACATTTAGTGATGTAAAAGCAATGTAAATATTCAGTACACCTTGAAGATGTTATTTCTTAGCAGCTTCACACGAAAAGTGATCCTATACCCCTTTTGTTAATTTTTTTTAAATATTGTTTTAAAATTGGGCAAAAGTAAATTCTTGTACGTTTGTGTGAAAAGTTGTAAGTTTAGATGGCCATTATGTTTTTCAAGTTAATTTCATGTGCCAATTAATATTTACTAATTAATGTGCCAGTTACTTTTTCCAGGATGTTAGAGCAAACCAGATGTTTTTCAATTAATTTTCAATCAAGTTGGCGATTTTTTTATTATACTGTGCTTTTGTTACACATCGAGCACAATGTTATTAGTAGCTTATCAGGTAGTGGGTGATTAGGAAGTAGCTTTACCTTAGTTGTTGTTGCTTGGGTGCCGTCCCCCCCCCCATATAATTGTATACAATCATGTTAAAAGTAATAAAATTTAAGTACTGATGTTTGTCGTGTTAAATTTTAAATGGTTCATAGTTTGTTGTCTTAACAAAAAACTGCCATGTCCTGGTCCGTTCACTGCCCAAAAAAAATAATAATGGCACACCTAAGTAACATTTGTTTGAAATGATGCACTGTGTAAGTAGTGTCATTGAAAAGTGGGAATTAGGTTGATTAGATGCAACTCACTTTTGCCACAAATTGTACTGCCACAAATTGTACAAGTGGCCATGATTTTTAAAGTGAAATGTTATTAGTGAAATAATATAATTGTTAAATATGAATTAATAAACAAACTGTAAGCTGTTCAAAAGTTGTCTTCATTTCAGTCTGTACTATGGCTCAGCTGATGACTGATCAATAGAGTTAATGTTTTAGAAAATTACTCTATAAAGCTTTCACTGTTTATGTTAAACATAAAATTTAAATTAAAAATCCAATGAAAATTTGTAGTGTTACTCAGTAAAAGCTTGTTCACAAAAGTCTTGTTTTCTTATTGCCGAAGCAGGAAAACATACATATGGTAACTTATTAATTTTGCATTCTATCCGTGCAGTGCTGCATTTTCCTGGGTTTTTTTTTTGGTTCTCTGTAGCCGCAAGCGTCGTAATCCGATTGCACATGCATGTGTGCAACTCTCTCTAAAATCGCTTTCGCGCGACCGATTGGTCATTCATTTTCCTCCAGCGTGTCTCCACACCACTGTGTTTCCCTGCTTTGTTCCTTTTTCCGCAGATTTCTGAGCTTTCGTCCGTCGTCCTGTTCATCCAGAAGAGGCCCAAATGGACGACCATTGTCTTTTCCCTTCCTCGTTGCGTCTGACAAATCTGATGCTGTTGATCCGTCGCTTGATATGCCACCGAACCGCCGCTTTCGTGCAAGATACTTCTAGCCGACGGCTCTGGCGAGACGTCCGCTACTTCACCTCTCCAAGCGGGCCAGACGGCCTCTTCCCCGCCAGACCTTACCGCCCTCGAGGATGAGCTTCGGACGGCCAAAGCCAACTGCTGCCAGCTTAAATGACAATTCAAGATTGCTACTTCCGATGGCTTCAACGAGCGCTGCTCGCCACAATCACCAATGGATTTATCCTCGCTTTCGTCCCGACAGCCTCACCAAGCCATCACTGGGAGTGAAGTACACCGTCTCATCGAGCGTGATCGGCACGACTTTGAGTTCGCCAACCGGTGCTTCATCCTCCCCCGTCCATATCCAAATCAACGAAAGCTTGCCAACAGTCACAAATGCTCCGCATCATCTACCCACCATGGATCCAAAAGACACTGCCCGAACGACAATGCCCGTTGTCCACTAAAGGCTACCGCTGAGCTTTCGTCTCAATCTCGCTTTCCTCATGAGGACAAAAATGACTGGACTCCACCTCGGTGTTACACCGACAACTGCATGATGATGCCGCTTCTGTCCCACCGCTCCCCACAGCGGCCTCAAAGCAAATGGATCGGCACATTCATTTTCCCGATGACCCCGCTTCCGACGATCCATCATCCCGCTTGCCGACAGTCGCAAAACGATGGAGGACATAGTTCCTGATTTTCTTTATCAAGCCATCTCTTTCGTCAGATGGTCCTGTAATCAATCGTGGTCTAACAAAAGGCTACGGTTTTGGCCTGCTGGATTACAACGCCAAAACCCGTGCTCTACTTGGTCAATCGACTACGCTGTTGAATTGCCTTCTTCTCAACAGTGGCGTCATCTTGGGGTGAGGAGAGCCAATAGAGCTCGATAAGGATCCGCCTCCACCCAGACATGGACGGGAGTCCTGCTTCTTCAAAGCCTTTGGCGATGGCTCAACAAACACTAAGAATTTCGGCACTTATTCCCAATGTGAATTTTTATCTGCTAATGTCATGTTGGATTTTGAACAACCCTTTCGTTGCCACAGAAAGCTGAAATTCCAATGCAGGTTTTATTCGATGACAGATGCCTCTGTCACGGCTTGCGTGCTGTCTCACAAGCGATGTATTAAATACATCCGTAAATGCCCTGTGCGAGAAGCTTTTGTCCAATCCGACTCCCGATCACATCAAACGACTTTCCACGCTTATCTTCCAGTTGTTCAGAAATCGTGCTTCGCCTCGTACCATTCGTTAAATTGGGTGGTCCACTTTATAACAACATCCTGCTTCTTCGAAACATCGCTCTCAACACGGTTCCAAATTTAAACAATTCCACCAAATATCAGCTACAGAACCTGCCGATACATTAAACGGACACGCTCTTTCGTGGCTTAATCCCGAGTCTTGCTCCGCACCTCGATGCTTATGAAAGCCGAAGCCAAACAAACCGTTGAAACCTTCTTTCATGCAAAGCAGGCCTCTCTCGAACCAAAGGAACGGCGACAACTGGAACTCCATTCAAACTACTTCCACAAGTTCTGGAAAAGATAAAACAATCCCCAGGTCTATTCCTTCTGATAGCTCCAAATTGGCAATTAGCAGCGTGGTTCCCTTAACTTCTAAACCTCACAGTCGACTCCAAGAAGTCTTCCTCAGACACATGATCCTTTACCACAACAGTAAGGGACCAAGTTCCACCCAAACACCAACGCCCTACAACTTCACAGGTGGCTACTATCGTCAAACTCATAAAAAAGATAGGGGTTCGTGAAGAGCAAGCAACTCTCATCGCCAGCAAAGCCATCAGAAATTCAACAAACAAGATCTATGATAGCCACTGGTCAAAATGGTTTCATTGGTGTAACCAAGAACCTAACCCCTATAAATTCTTGGTGTAACCGAAGGAAAATTAATCCAATCAATCCCCCTATTGGTAAACTCTTGAAGTTTCTCAAAGATTTCTTCCAAGAAGGATTAAAAGGCTCCACTATACTCGTTTGCCGCTCCGCTTTAAACTCCGCATTTAAAGCTGCAGGCAATATGAACCTTCTCGATGATTATCGAATCACTTCTCTCATAGAGTCCTTCGAAATGGAACGTCCTGCAACTAGACTGGGACGTTTCAATTGTACTCCAATCCCTGACGAAAGCTCCTTACGAACCAATGCAAAACTGTTCACTTCACTTGCTAACCCGGAAAACAGTCTTCATATTGACCCTTGCAGCAAGCCTGCGATGCAGCAAAATCCAAGCCTTATTGGGTGACCCAGCCTACTGTGTCTTAGCACCTGACAACTCGTCCGTAACTCTTAACACCCAGCGCCGATTTTAGAGCCAAAAACCTGCAAATGTTCGAAATCTATCGTCATCCCGGCATTAACAAATATAATAAATCTGAATGCCTCCTATGTCCAGTACGTGCACTACATTTCTACTTAGTAAGAACTGAAAACACTGCCCTACGGAAGGCAGAAACCAACTTTTTCTATCAGTTGAGAAAAATTTCAGCAAAACTATGGTGGCAACCATCGCACAATTGATCAGGAAAACCATCCTCAGTGCTTACGAAGACCAAAACATAAGCTGCGCTGACAAACGGCATAAGAGTGACAGGGCACAAAACGACAATAGCCACGTCATGGGCACGCCACAACTTTGTTCCTGTTCAAGACATCCTGACAGCTGCTTCATGGCGAAGTACTTCCGTCTTAACATCACACTACCTCAGATATGGACTACACCGTCTCGGCCCTTTGTTACAGCCAGATGTGTCGTCAACACCCCCTTACGCTCTCAGATGTTGAAGCAAGTCCACTATCAAGAGGGAAGCAAGACCCTCATCGCTCTAAACAAACGGTCCGCCCAGCTCTGCAACCCAACTGCGCAGCCCTCCTTATAAATGGAGCTCACTCGAAAGCATTGGCATCTATTGTTCTCAAGGCGGCCTGTTGAACAGTCGCCTTTACCTTGTTCCCGACTAGCGCATTCGTTCAGAGTGCGCTCAATTTCATTCGTCCTGACCTCCTTTGGATTTTTCTGTCATTCTTCAACCGTTTTGGGCCTCAACTTCACCCGACGTCAGGCGTCGTCCCTGCCGCCACTTCCACTTGGCCTCTTTCCGTTACCTGCTCCGGGATTTTCCCTGCCTACCGCAGCGCCACCGCTTTGCTATAGCATCTGTGCCGACCGCTGTGCCACCACCTCAATGAACTTGGCATTCGCATTCATGCCATTGCCATTGAAGTAATGAAAAGAAGAAAACCAAGGGGGCAGATGCATTCATGCCATTGTCTTTGATGCAAAGAAGAGAAGAAAACCAAGGAGGAAGATTCCACCACCTGCAGCTCCACCTGAAGGGAGTTGTCATTTGTGCATTCATGCCATTGTCTTTGATGTAATGAAGAGAAGAAACACCAAGAGGCAGATTCCCACCTGCGCCACCATCTCAAGGGAGTTGGTATTTGTGCATTCGTGCCATTGTCTTCGTCTGACAACACCTGCAAGCTGCATCACACGCAACTGAGCAAGAAACGATCGCCTCCCCCACCCCCCCACTTGATGTAATGTAGAGGTGAAACCAAGGACGAACATTCTCCTCTCCCCCTGCGCCACCACTTCAATGAATCTAGCATTCGTGCATTTGTCCAATACGGCCGCACCTGGTTATGACTTCGCATGTTAACTGGGCACGTGTCGATAATCTTCCTTATGCACCTGGTGTTAAAACAAGAAAAAAACACCATCGAAACCGGCAACTTTCCGTTCCACTCCTCCGCCTCACGACCGTACCTTGGTATGGTCCTTGGCCCCTTTTCTGGTCTTCAGGTGCACGTACTGGACAACAACACACTGCTACATGCACTCCATCTCACAGCCGTAACTTGGCACAGCCTGTGGCCTTCGGCACTCTGGTCACTCAGGCCTTCCGAACGTAACCTGGCACGTTCTGGTCACTGCCACCAACCACTGGCCAGTCTCAACTGTAACCTAGCACATGAGATACAGCCGATGGATGTCCACCCTCACTCTGATCGTAACATGGCACGATCGGACCTGACCAACCAGTCGGATGTGGAATCTTAACATGACACGATAACACCCACTTTGACCACTCGTGCGACAACGCTCCCCCACAAGCCTAACCATTGGCAACCGCTACGGCTAATTAACACTTCACCCCGGCTGACGGGCTCATCGCCTTGTGGCACCACGGTAGATCCTCCCGGACCCATTCAACACACTTCAACCTCCAGCCCTTGTCTCGTCTCGATCGTAACCTGTGACGAGACACCGTCCTGCCTCTAGATCCTCACCTGTCTCCAGCGTAACTTGGCACGCAAAGAGACACACGTTCGAGTAATGTCTTCCACACATTGATTGGTTCAACCATGGCGCCTTGTCTCTACCGTAACCTGGCAGGTGACGAGACACACAACCCCGAGGGACTCGCCTTGTTTCGAGCGTAACTAGGCACTT
>JAHWFP010116160.1:57557-76334 GCA_023313725.1 Lithobius niger | reverse complement strand
CACTGGGATGAAAGATCCCCCTCGGACTCTAAGACTGACCGAAGGCCGCATTTATATCTACCTCCCTCCTTCCTCTCCTTTCAGATCAGCCTTCCCGGTCATGTCAATGTCAACAAGCTCGGGTTAGAGAGAGATGACCACCCCCATAGCCGTCATCATTGCAAAGATGGGCGTGGCAGGGGGGGAGGGGAGGCGGGAAGGAGGCGGGGGGGGGTGACTCAAGAATGAAATTTATTGGATGATCCACGAGATCGCTGGCACTTTGGCTCTCGTGTGTGTACGAGTGGAGGGGGGTTAGTGGCCACTGGCCGATTGTAATTACCGGGAAAGCCAGGCTGCTCTAGTCGACAGAAGCCAGCGAAGACAGGCGGATTCCGGGAAAAGCGACAACGGCGACCGACCGTCCTTCTAATGATTGTCGTTCAATTTTATGATGTTCAAGAAGTCGACCAATTCACTCACTCACTCGCGGTTCTAAGATTGATGTCAGCAATTCAATCCACTAAAGACTGATGGACAAGTGGACAGACACCGTCCAGAAAGAACAGTTCTACTATAGTGAGTGCCGTCCTTTCCAAAACACACCCGCAAAACACACACACGCTCCTCAACCGTCCATCTATGCACAGTCACTCCATCATCATTCATGGCAAACGATCCTCCATATTGGAATTGCGAAAATGAGGACGGCAACAACGCTACGCAGGCGACGAAGACCTTAATCTTTATGAAGTGGGCTGTCACGCCGGCAGACATGTCACATTTTTTGCTAAACCAAGTGGGTCTCGTTTTTATGATGCCACTCTTTCCTTCTACTTTTTCTTAGATATTTTTTTTTATTATTATTTAGCAACTGTTTGCGGACATTTTTCATCTTTCGCCATCCGTTTTGTCACCCGTCTTTTCTTTGTTCCCCTAAATCCATCTCCATGAAACGCGACGCGTTATTGTCTCAAAATGCGATAGAAAAGAAGTATTTGTATGAATTACCACAAGTAGATAAGGCACACTACCAAGTAGCTTAAATTATGGCTTTCATAATATTTTTCAGCATTGGTCATAATTCCAGTTTTACAGCAACCGCCTTTAATTCCCGAACAGTAAAGCGATCTGCCTGGTGAAACAAGTCAATAACTTTGCGATAAGAAAACCGTAATTGCTTTTTCTTGCTGTGAGCATCTCTGCAACGGAGATTAAAATGCCTTTTCCCTTTTTGCTCTTATTAAAGATCCATTTTGTGCCGTTGGTTGCCCCCCACTGCGTGTCTTCTTTTTTTTTTAACTGTAAGTTTTATTGCATTCGAAACGTCAATTGACAGCGTCATTTTTCGTGAATTTTAGTCTTTGATGCCGACCGAAGTTCGTTATTTATTTATTTTCATTGATATGAACCTGTTATGTCAAATAATTCTAAGTTAAAGCACCAATACGAACAAGGAAGAAATAACCAGAAATAACGCGCAAAATAAAACACTAGAACGACGTTTCGAGACTTACAGAATTTATGGCAGAGTATGTCCCTGTTTTGCACAAAAATGGCCGGTAGGACTCCACCCATATAGATTGCAGTAATTTCTGACCTTCCACACTTCGCTCCTGCATTTTTGGGCGTGGTATACTCTCCGATTGTCAGTGCCTTGTGTCTTTTGTCTTTTTAATTTGCATTTATTTGCTTTTGCTGATTGAAATTCCTTCTGCTGTCCTTTGAAACATTGTTGCAGCATTTTTTTTTATTGTGTTATTTTATCAACTCTGACTTAGGCTGCTCTTTCAGCTTGACAACGAGATATACTACGTCTCGAAACATCGCTCTGGTGTTTAATTTGAGCACCTATTTGGCTATTTCTTCCTTGTTGATGTCGAGGCATTCACTGACCATAATTTGGGTTTTTGGCCTCAGTTTCAGGAGATATTCACTGCAGGTTTTGTTCAGGACACTAATAATAACAAGAATTTGTAGGGTTAGTAGGAGAATTGTGACTGAGACCTCCTCCTGAAACGTCTTAGATTCATTCCTATTAGTTCCGTCTAAGTTTATAGAGGGCGCCATGTGTTTTATGTGGGAATTTCTGCTCAGTTTTCAGCCCAAAATTAAACTAAACTAAACTAAACTAAACTAGCTTGTATTTAATTATTATTTAGTTTAGCTTACTTGTAATTTAGTTTTCTTTAGATTTGGGATGAAAAATGAGCAAAAATTACCAGATGGGACGCGTGGCGCCCTATGAAAACTCGGACGAGACTAATAAGAATGAATGCAATACATTTCAACAGGTACTTTTTAGAGTTACAAATTATCCTCCACAAAGCTACAAATTCTTGATAATAATAATAATAATAATAATAATAATAATAATAATTAATAATAATAATAATAATAATTAATAATAATTTTATTGTCACTTTGCACGAAATTCGTAGAATTTGTACGTGCACAAATACAATTATTATACTGCAATTTTATGTAATTACATTAGTGTAGTAACATATAAATATTTATAAATAAATAACGTCAATAGATATACATATTATTTACATGAAAATTTCCAAAAAGTTGACAGGTGTTAGTCAAAAGGTATTAAAAAATTTAAAAAACAAAATTTATCGTTCCATAACAAACTTTTTAATCTGATGTTTTAATTTATTTATCGTTAAATATCTTAATTTATTTGGTAACTTGTTAAAAGAACTGGGTACTAAGAAATTTAACCCTCTCTTCCCATATGAATTTGTGTATTTTGGTTCTTTTAACCAGTTCTGATTATTTCTTGTCGGTCTTTCAATTGGATATTTCCATTCGCTTTTAAAATAATTCTGTACAAGTATCGTATATTGAAATATGTCAGTAAGTGTCATGATTTTGTTTTCTTTTAAAATATCACATGTTCTTTTTGGTTTGTTAGCATTATAAAATAAGACTTTGGCAGCTTTGTTGAGTATTTTTGAGAATTTTGGCAGCTTTGTTGAGTATAATAATAATAATAATAATAATAATAATAATAATAATAATAATAATCTTTTATTAAAGTTACAGTTTGCATTGTACAATATGCACACAATTTTAGCTGAATTTGTGTGTGCATGATTATCCCAAAAATGTTGACAAGCATCATGCAATTTAAGTAATAAATACATGCTATGAATATTTTAAGACATCAAGTTTTTATATTTTATTCATCGTGTATGTGTTTTTAATATTCCCCAGTTCTTTAGGTAGCATTTTAAATGTGGGTGGGATTAAGAATGCTAGATACCTCTTTCCATAGGAGTTTTTCCATGCTGGTTCAATTAGCCACTTGTTGTTATTTCGAATTGGTCTGGCAATAGCATATGTAAAATCGTATTAAAGTAATTTTGAATTTAAATATTAAAATGGAACATTTGTTTTAAAGTAAGGACTTTTTGCTCCTTCTGTAGTTGTTTAGCATTTTTGTTTGGGTTTCCTTCATTGAATAACGCTTTAATAGATTTGTTAAGAATAGAGCAGCGTCATGTGACGTCATATCGGCTACGAGACACCATTTGGAGGTAATAGCTACAAGGTGCACTAGATTAAAATGTAAGTGGGAAAATGGCACTTCTAGTCAAGACAGTGTTTTGAGAGCGGAATTCTTAGGCTTAAAAAAACGTTGTTTTCTCCAACAACAAAAATCGCGCGTTATAGGCTTAAAAAATCCGGTCTAACAGCGTTGGCTTCATTAAGACGACCTTTTTTTTCCCTCCAGTGCTCCTTGCAGGTAACCCAGTTACTGGCTCCACCATAGAGTTATACACAATAATACTACGCTGTGTCACTGCCGTATAGTCCGTAAATGGTTAATTCAGTCTGGAGAGGCAGATCCATAGATGTTACATGCACAATGACATATAAAGTCAACATATAAAGTATTATTATTCAACATATAACGTATTTGATAATAAATTGGAAGAACCTTCCTAAGTCTGATCATAAGGTTATCAATATGTGAGTAAAATGTCCAATTACTGGCAATCTCCAGTCCTAGATATCTCACATTTTTCACTTTATCCAGAATTTTACAGTCACACCCCACATGGTCTGAGCAATTTATGTCATGTGTAATAATTTTTAATGCTGTATCTAGGCAACATTGCAAATGTGATGTTTTCATGTGCATAAAACAGGTCTTTTTGTTCATGTGATGTGAGATCATCATTGCTTAAATAGCAGTTCATTCTTATCAAAATTTGATTGAAGAATTTTAATCGTTTATCATACTGTTATTATGGATCGACAACATAAAAATGTCATTTCCATGATTGTTCTTGGATATCGTTAATGTAAATGAGGAAGAATATTGGGCCCAACACAGAACCCTGTGGGGCACCGTATTTCACCAGGATTTAGACAATTTTTTATTCTCAATTTCCTTGACTTTTCTAGGTGCGTCCAATGGCAATTTCCAGATGTTTACTAGATGTTTAATTACGGAAACTGGCAGCAGAGCTAATGTTTTTATTAATATTTGTACGAATATAATACAACATCCCAGAAAAATAGCTGTTTAGAGATGATAGTCCAGACGGGACTAAACGCATTTTCCTCACAAATATTGGTACTAGCCTAAGAATTAGTTTATTGAATTATGTCTAAAATACTTCAACGTATTAAAAACGCAAATTAAAATATTTGCTATTAACCTATTGTGTGCGCGGTGCATCTAGAGTCCTGCGAGTATTTTATGAGCTGCCACGTCTTCCTGAAGGGGGCGGCTTTAACCGACGGCCGCCATTGTTTTTGTAACCATCTTGGGTATCAACAAGGCACTCTGCTGCCAAAAACGTACAATCGATTATCTGCGTTCGTTCTGCGGAGAGCTCAAGATAGGTCGCGGACACTATAGGATTTTTTTTCTGATCTGCTAATTCAATGGAACTTCCAGATCAGACACAAAAATATTTTTTAAATTTCCCTGTCTTTTTTTCTGTTTTTAAAAAAAATTTCTTGTTTTCCCTGAGATTTTGAATCTATTTTCATTTTCCCTACGATTTCCGGTTTCTCTAGGTTTTCCAGGTTTTTTCTGAGCCCTGTTTACTTGTTTTAATTCACTGAGATCATTTTTAATTTCACGCAACATCAGCAATTTGTTAATAACTATTTAGAATGTTCAACAGTTTCCCACGAATACCATATTTATATAATTTTATCAATGAAGATATTTCTCTCCAACGTGTCAAACAATTTTTGTAAGTTGATTGTGACAGCACCAACATGTTTATACTCGTTTAAATCGTGAGCAATATTATTACTATTATGCCGATATCCATAATAATAATTTTATTGCAAGAAAAAAAACCATTACTCGAAGTTTGAATAAACAAATTTGTGTGAGTAGCAATAAACTACCACTTACCCTTTTCCACCCTTTATCCCTTCTATCAGGAGCGTCATAAAGAAGAGGCTGTAGGGGTCGACAGAGTGACCATGATAATATTATCGCATGTTTCATCTCTCGTTCTTGGTCGCGACCTCACGGGGCCAATTGTGGAACGACAAGTCGCGACTATTTTCTGGAATAATCAACGTTAAAAATACGCTGTATACGTTTTAACCCAATAGCAACAATATTTTTAGAAACCCATTACGAATCAATGCAAATAAAAATAAATAAAAACCACAGAATGAAAATCGGATCAGAATTAAATACATCACCTGTCGAACAACTATTGCGACCCCCGAATAGCTTACCACCCGAACTTTCAGGTGCACCGGGAAGCATCGCACGCCATTCAGGGGTAGCAAACGTTTAATAGGTGCCCCCCCCCCCCCCACCTCCCTTATTCCCTCATCACATTCGTTCAATAGTATCCACGGCGTGATGGATTTAAGAAAGAAAGAAAAATTTAAGCGTATAAAGCAGGATATCCTTAAAATTAGTGTGACAAGAAAAAAAAACCCACGTAACGCATTTTCACAAGGCATTATTCATGGTGGCGTTCAAAACCTGATGATGAAATTCACTGATTTTTTCCATATTTTCCAGACAATACTGATATTTTTTTCCTGGTGTTCTTGTCGGTAGAAAGAAGAAGCGGTACAGGACTAAAATTTTTTTTTTTTATTTCACTCAAATGGCAACAACTACTTGGCATCGCTTTACTAAATAAAAAAAAATTTAACTGGGACTGGTAAAGAATAGGAATGCTGTAATCTGAACAAAACTTGAAACGTACTTAACACGTAACGACCCCTATTACTTAGGCCAATTGTGTGCGTGTCGTATAGGTTCTAGTCCTGGAAGTATTTTACGAGCGACTACGTCTTCCTGGAGGGGGCGGCTTTTAACCGACAGCCGCCATTGTTTTTGTAACCATCTTGGATATCAACAAGGCACTCTGCTGCCAAAAACGTACAATCGATTATCTGTGTTCGTTCTGCGGCGAACTCAAGATAGGCCGCGCACACTTTAAGCAGATTTTGCGTTTACAGAAATGAAACAAGAAGAACATGATAGTTTTAATTGAAAAGTGACGGTTTTAGAAGTAAAAACGTGAATGCGAGTTAGCTAATCTTTACAGAGGAAAAGCCTTTCCGAAAAATGCTGAAATTCCGTGAATCTCAGTATACGTTTATCAAATTCCCTGATTTTTCCCTGACTTTTTCCGGTTTTCCAGGTAGGACGCCACACTATTATTCATTTGTACCTTTACATTCGCCTATCAAAAGCAATCACAGTGCTAAGTGATCACTCCGCATATTTGCATTTGTTGCGGATTATTGCAGGCGCATTATGGCGATATGTTTATTTTGCCTTTTATCAAAATCAAACGTGAGATAACATTAAATGAATGATGGCCAGAAAAAGAAAAAAAACACTTGTATAGGCCAGCAGGTGACTGAAAGTCTGCGACGGATCATACACAATTCATCAAAGCATTTCTTGAAGGTTTCAACAGAAGGAGCCTTCATGACGTGTTCCGGAAGAAAGTTCCAACGTGGAGCCTTCACGACGTGTTCCGGAAGAAAGTTCCAACGTGGAGCCTTCACGACGTGTTCCGGAAGAAAATTCCAACGTGGAGCCTTCACGACGTGTTCCGGAAGATAGTTCCAACGTGTAATGGCTCTAAATCAGATGGAGAATTTACCGCGGTTGGTTCTAACCTTAGTTTTCAGCATGGAGTTGAAAGCACGTAGCGTGATAGAATGATATAAGTCCATGTTTTCAGTTAGATGTAGCAAATGACCTCTCATTTTTCGCATATTGTTCACGTTCAAGGGTTCTCTAAAAGAGTGAGGCATGTCCTTAAGGCCGGATTAAGGGGGGGGGTGGAGGCCAGGTGGTTCAGATTTGCTGTGCCCCCCCCCTCCCCGGCCCTCAATACTGCAAAAAAAGGAAAACAACAATAATTTTTCTGACATTGAGACGTTTTAATGTGTGCGCGAACAATGTGATGATGGATAATAAATGTATTTATACCACGGCTGTGACGTCACGCTAACACAACGCCATGCTAAATTTCCGTAGGTTAAATCCCGTTAACCGTGAGCGGAAGTGTGCGTCATCGCAAAAAAGTGTGGGTTATCAAGTTACCCCACACTTTTGCTACTTCCGGATCACGCGACGGGAACGCACACATCACAACCAAAATCATACAGCGTCGAAAACCGTAACGCAATAAAAACGTACAAAAGGAATTACTTAACTTGCCGGGATGACCCAAATGAAATCCTATCCCTGCTAACGCTCACATGTCTGGCCCATACCTAAGTGTATTCCCTCCGTCTAACTCCTCTCTCGCCCCTCCCCCCCTCCTCCTCTACAACCTAAAATGGAATGACCTTCATTCATACTGATACACCTATTAGGCTATTACCTCTGATTTGAAACAGTTCTCAAACTATACAAACGCACAAAAAGAATTACTTACCTTGCCAGAAATGTCGGCACAATGTCCTTCTATCCCTTCTTCTTCACATATCGAAGTTTATTCTCTCCGAACAGAGCGAACGAGCTAGCTTACCAGCCAAACCTTGCGAAACGACGCCTCGTCCAACTCCCACCCAACCCCCTCCTTCCACAAACTTGAGCGTAGCCTACAGTCTGCGTACCTGTCAAACGGTTCGTCCGCCTAACACCTACCTCCCCCTCCACAAACTAAAATGGAATGACCTTCATTCATTTTGACATAAGGTGTTACCGTGTTTCTTGAAGCAATTTTCACAAACACAAAACGTTTTGATTAAATAAGAGTTAGCTTGACGTCCCAACCGTGATATAAATAATTTATTGGTTAAAATCGAGCTCTATTTTAACCAATAACTATTACTTATTTAACCCAAGCTTCAAACTGGCACTTTTCGTGCCTTTGCAGCTGCAGAGTCTATCACTTCTCGAAAGGCAATTTTCTAACGAATTAGGATTCTATAGACAAGATCGTAACGGAATTTAACCAATTTTCCGCAGAGAAAAATTATCAAATTTAACTGGTTAGGAAGAACATCTTACCAGAAAATCGCCGTTACGACGATATTACCCCCAAGCAGCCGAGCACAGGCAGGCTCCACCTAATAACATCGTAAAGTGTGCGCGGCCTATCTTGAGTTCACCCAGAACGAACGCAAATAATCGATTGTACGTTTTTGGCAGCAGAGTGCCTTATTGATATACAAGATGGTTACAAAAACAATGGCGGCCGTCGATTAAAGCCGCCCCCTCCAGGAAGACGTAGTCGCTCGTAAAATACTTCCATGACTCAAGATACGCCACGCACACAATAGTGAAGTCTTAAGAATCTATATGATTTAGATTCTTAGACTAACACGTCATGATCCGCGAAATTTTGGCCTGATGCTCGTCGAGGTGGAGGAAGG
Organism: Lithobius niger; assembly: GCA_023313725.1. Classification (NCBI taxonomy): domain Eukaryota; kingdom Metazoa; phylum Arthropoda; class Chilopoda; order Lithobiomorpha; family Lithobiidae; genus Lithobius; species Lithobius niger. The sequence goes on along the minus strand of JAHWFP010116160.1, from coordinate 67,505 downwards.
GCATATTATTAATACATCGATTTTAATAACGTTTCTGTAAGAGTAAACATTTTTTAAATTCATTTAAACTATTACGTACCTTATTTTATTTTACCCGTAAACATGAGGCACCCTTTTTCGGCTTGAGGACCCCTTTCAGCCTTGTGGCCCGGTGCTTCAGCACCCAAAGCAACCCCCTTAAAGGGATTTGATCCTCCACATCAAGTACTGACCCAAATGTCTATTTACTTACCGTTAGTCTTTCCCTTGCTAAAAAACCGTTTTAAAATGTGGCGTCTAGGAGATTTTCTGTTGAATATTGTTAACTATATTTAAGAACGTCCCGTCACTAAATGATGCATTGCGCGCGTACAATAATCATGACGTTTCATCTCTGTGTGTACATCTACTAATTTTCTAATAATTACAGTGAGATCTAAAATCTAATAGACTAAGGCGGTAAAAATTAAAATTAATTATACCAATAGATCGCCGAAGCAAATTTATAAGACACTAGCCTAGAAAATTATAAATTGTGATTTTAAAATACGAGAATCATTCCGGTTCGTGACGACACAATCGTTGACTTGATTCTGTCTCGTGTACTATTTACAAAGCCAACCGAGACAGCAACTATGCGAGGAACGCAGCTACCACCCCAGCCGACCTTGGCACTGTAATTGCTCGGATGATGATCTGCGCGTAGCTTTAATTTGGTACGCGGAATGTTATAAGGCAGGCCGGATGTCCCTTTAACACTCTTTAAGTTCTTACAGGAAGAGCAAAACCTACAAGATCCTATAGGATCTTGCACCTAATCTTATGCAAGATCCTACGGGATCCTTTAGATCCTGCTAAGAACCTGCAGGATCCTACAGGATCTTGTACCATGATCTTGCAGGACCCCTGTAAGAACTTAGAGGATCTTACAAGATCTTATATAGGATGCTCACATGGGCGGTGCTTCAGTACCCAAAGCAACCCCCTTAATCCGGCCTGAGTCCGTATTAAAAAGTTTTAACAGAACAATCATGTCCCCACGGACTCATTCGCTCTTCCTGAGAGGCAAGTTGCATTCCCGAAACCCCACTCTGAATTTTCGGACTCCCATTTTAAAATCCACTAATATTTTTGCTCTTATGCTCCCCCCTCCCTCCCTCCCCCTGGCAAAATTTCTGTGTAATAAATAGCAGTCCATCGAAGTTGGAAAAAAACGGAGGGTGTAAATCGAGTTTTTGACTTAACGCTAACACTTCATAAATGATGCACCACTTACACAACATTATTGGTGTAAAAATTTCTTCCAATCTGACGAAAACATAACGACAAAAAAAAAAAAAAACTTTAACGTTGTGTGTGTGTGGCCTGTTTAAAAGCAATCAAAGATGGCAACGCTTACGTTGACGTCATAATTCGGAATCAAACCCATAACGAATTCTGTATTGTGTTTTCCAAATTCTAATGCAATTTGGTCTGTCAAAATTGATTCGGCTGTGGCGCCGTGCAACGGATTTGGCATTCGACATGCGGACGTGAGCCTTTTTCTCCTCCCCGGCCCCCCCCCCCCCCCCTCTATCCCCTGCCCCTCTTCCCCGGGTTCGTCCCTCGCTCGGTTCGAAGTACGGTTTCTCCGCATGCCACGTCATTCAAACCATCGGATATGGTGATGTGCGCCTGTCTCTCTACGTCACATGTGGGAGTAACTTTAGATGGATTGGGACGCCGGAGTTTTGCGAATCGATTGGCTGAACGGGATAATAGGTGGAGCGATTTCATTCGGCAATTACGACTCCCGTTTTGTGATTGGCTAGAAGCTCGAGTTCTGACCGAGAATATATAATGGCCAGGAGACGTCGCTGGTTTTTCGGATTGAAGTCTCAGTCCGAGTCTGTAATTTTATTCAAAGCAAATGGTAAGAAGGACGGGAAAAAAAAATGATGTCAGCTCTGTTAGATTAATGTAATTGAAATATAAATATTAATTGTCATAGCGAGACGGCGTAAGCTATATTACTTGACTGTTAGGACGCGTTGATGCAAAGACTCGCATTTGCATTCTCGTCTCGCAGCTAGAAGCTAGAAATGATCAGAAACTCCAACATGGCGGAGGCTTTAGCTCTTGCCAGCTCGCAACGAAACGAGTCTGTAATTTAGCTTGGAAGCGAATGGGAAAATTGTTTCGTTAGTAGGAATTCATTATCTTACTGTCAAGAATTATACGACTGCAAGCATTTGCTCAAACGATGTCGGATTTATCTAATCCAGGAAACATGGTTACCATGGCATCGACACCTTTGTCGTCGTGACTAAATTTCAGCTGCGTGAATGCAAAGGCGAGGCGTTGCGTAAGCACGACCTTAGGGCGCATTTACGCAACGAGACCTTCTCGCTCGCCGAACGTTATTTACTAAAGTGTGCGCGGCCTATCGTGAGTTCGCCGCAGAACGAACACAGATAATCGAGTGTACGTTTTTTGGCAGCAGAGTGCCTTGTTGATATCCAAGATGGTTACAAAAACAACGGCGGCCGTCGGTTAAAAGCCGCCCCCTCCAGGAAGACGTAGTCGCTCGTAAAATACTACCAGGACTCAAGATACGCCGCGCGCACAATAGTCAACCGTTATTTATTTACGATTGGTTTCCAGTTTCTACTAAATGAATGCGGCAAAACATAAAAAATTAAATGTATTATAAATAATAACACGGATAAAGAACGGATTATTGTTTAATGTTCAACAATAATTTTAAACATTTTGCTACAACATTGTTGTCATTTCTCGCTATTTCCAAAATTTGCAATTCTCGCACAAAGAACAGCTCCTAGCAGTGAACAGGCGACGGTGGAATGAATAAATAGCTGCTCGCAGCGAGAATTCAAAATCCAACATGGCGTCCATTTCGGGGTTATCGAATCGAAAACAAACCATCGAATGCTGGCATTCAGAAATCAGCACACGCCGGCTTGTTACTGCAGTAAAAATTGTTTTCTTGTCGTAAATCGACGCTGTCATGTTGCACGCATAACGCATAGTACGTATTGTGTTTCGCGAGGCACGAGGAGTGTATCGGCGTCCGTGTCGTTATCATGGTTACCACGTATCGACAACTCGAAATTCGCATAATTCGGTAGAGGCGAGAAGCAGCCGCAGATTTAGTATTGACCAAGTAAAAGCTAGTGAGCGAGAAATTTTACGCTACGGATCGTTGCATAAACGTACCCTCATACTCTGCCTATCTGCTGTTGATAGCGGGGCCGTAATCTCAAACCTATAGTGCATAATTCTGGAAGCTTAGGCAAAGTTAACGTGGAACTCGCTACATATCGCCCATGGTACATCCCCAAACGGCTGCTTTAAAGGTACATTCCTCCCAGTTGGCTTTCCTGCATGGCTCAGTTTTGCAACATTTAAATCAGACGTGTGTAAATGTTGCAAAGGGATTCATTTTTCTATTTTCCCCCTCGCAAGAATCGGGATTGCTACTTTCACTCTAACCTCTGTAAAGGTCGAAAAAGCTATTTAGCGCAGGATGCTCGAAATGAGTGAAAAGGTATGTCCCTTTAAGTTTCGTTTTGTATCGAGATTTCTTTCAAAAAATAATTAAAGTCGAATTATTAATCGAATTTTGAAAAACATACTTTGTTGGTTTATTTTCCTCATAAAAAATGTAATTTTTCATTTTTTTCCAAGAGGTTTACATATTTGTTGCTGTTCTACTCCGAAACATTGTTAGAACGCTTTGACAAGAAGTTTCGCAAACGTAAAAAAAATAATAATAATAATAATAATAAATGTACGTTTATAAAATTTAATACACAAAAAAAAGTATTGTTAAACAGCACACAGTTTGAAACGTGAATAAAATTCAGACTATTACTGCCTGACACTGTAAACGGCACTGTGAAATATAGTGAGCGGCATAATTTCATATTTTGTCTTAATAGATTGTCTTGCTAATTCATTCGTTCATTCGTTTAACCAAGTAAGAAGCTAGTGAGCGAGAAAATTGTTTTCGCGTAAACCCGCCCTTAGGGCGCGTTTACGCACCGACTCGCCTTTGCATTCTCGCAGCTAGAACTCAATCGCAATGGCAAAGGTGTTGTTGCCATGGTAACAACGCTACCTGGATTAGCTAAATCCGACATCGTTTGAGTAAACACTTGCAGTCTTATAATCCGTGTCAATAATATAAAGAATTCCTCATGACGAAACAATTTTCCCAAACGATTCTGAACTGACGTTATTTGCTGTTTTCGTTGCGAGGCGGAAGACATAAAACCGCAGCCATGTTGGAATTTCAGATGATTTCTAGCTTCTAACTGCGAGAATGTAAAAGCGAGTGGTTGCATAAACTCGGCCTTAGGCCCATCACTACGCGCCTGTGGCGTGATTAGTGTTTCGTCCCTGCGTGCTTTTTTAATTCTTTCGAATTGGGCCGGCTTTTACTTTATTTTACATTATTTTTAATTTTAGTATGGGACCTTACATCCTTAGGACTTGTAAGGTTTATAACCATGACCCATCTGCTCCGCGTTATTTTATTAATTTCTAATTTTTAAGTTGTTTGAATGTTTTAAAACCCTTCACTTGAAAACGGTTGCGAGCTAGGAACCGAAACGTCGTACCTTCGTCTTTCACCTGCACTTGATGGCTACTCTATTTTATATTTTGAATTACTAAAGTGCTTTTTAGCTTTCGGCTTTTTGCTTTTTCAAAGCAGAGATGAGCTTAGGTACTTGCGTATTCTTAAGAGTTGCTGACAGGATGACATCATAAACCCCTTTCTTCCACCCCCCCCCCTCCCACCCTCCCCTTCCTCCCCCTCGTCATAAAATCGTCTAGTACTCATTAAGAAGTAGTAATTTATTCTTGAAATGCTCGAGGTATCGCTTTTTTAAGCCCCTTCATTTTCTAGCAAAGCCGCCCTTGTCTTCCTTGTGTACATTTCCAGCTAAATAATTCCGCTGTCCTTGTCATCTCTACGATGCCATTAATTACACCCTAATCACACCCTTCTGTGCATCACAAGTCACTCTTTCTTTCACCCCTTCGCTGCAGTTTCTTCCCTCCAGGCTATAAAAATTTCATCGTCCTTTCGCGTTGTGAATATTCTACGAAAATTGAGAAAAGAAAAATTAAAGCGGAGTGTCATTCATTACCGTCCGCGGCGCTGAATCCCATTTTCCGCCCTCTAGCGACGTAATTGGGTAGCATAAACAATAAAAAAATATTTTAAAATGTCAGGCAAAGCGCTATGAAATAAACTTTGATGTGATCAAAAGGTTTAAAGCTGCTAAATTTCCTGTTACAAGCCGTGAAAAATACCTTATTTATAAAAAAAATAAGAGTGGACCCAAAACTGAACCTTGAGGCACACCTACGCAGAGAAAAGCCACGAAACAAATCAGACGAAGAGCTATGAAATAAACTTTGATGTAATCAAAAGATTTAAAGTGCTAAATTTCCTATTACATGCCGTGACAAATACCGTATTAAAAAAAAAAAAAAACAAGAGTGGACCTAATACTGAACCTTGAGGCACACCAACACGGAGAAAAGCCACGAAACAAGCATTCTCATTGGTTACAGCTGCTAAAGTCCTTTAAAGCATACTATGAACAGTACCGTATTTGCGAAAAAAATATTAAGTGGGCTCATAATTGATGGTTGTGACCCTCGTAAGGTGAGAAAACCCACGAAGCTTAAGTATTCTCAACAGTTGTAACGGCCAATTTTCCTATAAAGTGTGCTGTGAAAAACGTCGTGTTTTGAAAAAAAAAAAGTATAAGTGGATTCAAAACGGATCCTTGGGCTACTCTTGTAGAGAGAGAAGATATAACGCCAAAGTATTTATCAAGATTTCCTGTCAAACGAAAAATTAAAGGATTTTTTTCCCGTCTACCATTTCCCGTGGTAGTATTTTAACGTTACTAGTTTGGAACGACGCTATTAGGCTATACGTGCAGTTTGTTAATTGATGGGATAAATGCGATTTAAAAAAATTAAATGTGAATTAAAAACTATTCAATTACTTCTTGCTTAATCAAGAAATCGATTAAGCAATTCCCAGATAAACCTTCGGTCTGACTTTTTTTTATTAATATAGTGTGTGAAGATGTAATGGAATTGATAGATGGAAGTGGTAAATGATATGGCGGTTAAAACAGATTCTTTACTTAAGATGTTTGAAGTTTACTATTGCAGATGTTAAGCGCTCGCCTGCCACTAACAAATTTCTGCCTTTATAACCTAAAGAAATGCGATGCATCAACCCTGTTCCAAAACTATTGTCACATAACCTCACTTTCGGTATAAGCCGTTGGTTTTGGTGTAATTGGTCGCTGAACTGTTAGGTAAATTTAGGAACGAACTCACTGTTGAATTCACCGTGTCCTCGACCAACAGAGACCTATGTTTTTGTCGGCTAACACAAAATTAGGCCGCTAGTACCCTCCTTATAAATTCTAAGGTCATTTTTTTCAAGATCTAAAGTGCAATGGGACAAGTCCAAGTCAACATACCTCGTAATGAGACTTTATTACTGGGATTATTTAAAAATCTAATTGCACTGGGATAATTCCAAGTCGACATTAACATATCTCTCCCTCGTAATGAGACTTACTACTGGGACTATTTTTCTGAGTGGAGACACACCTTTTGGTGCTAGTTTGTGATTTCCTCCATTCTAACTGTGGAATACGCCATAGAACCTTCGACGCGATTTTCAGTTTTACCACGCAGTAAACACGCCTCTCCATCAAAAATTCTTTTTTTTGTCCCCTTTTCTACTTATTGTTGAGGATTCGTTTAATAAATTGATCAATTTATAACCGCCAACCAAGAAAACGACAACCTAATTTTCTTCAACTACTGTCAGCCTTCACTTAGGCAGCGGAGAGAAATCGGTTAGTTGCTTACTGCTACTGCGATGGAGTGCTGACTCCTGGTTGGATGAAGAGGAGGCGGGCGGCCCCCCCCTCCCTCTCATCCGCAAGGCAGATGATAAACAGCTCTGGATTCCGTTATGAACTCTAAAATAATAATGCACTCAAGTGCCTTGGCCATGATGGATTTTGCACAGGCCGCGTTGTGCACCGCGACTTGGCAGCCATCTTAAAACGCATGAGTAATAGCGTTTTGCTCTCGCGAGAGAAGGAGAGAGAACGAGAGGAGCTTAATTCGGGGCGCGACCGCGCGATGGCGCTCCAACCTGACCACGACAATCGTCACTAGTTAGCTACTCCCAAAACAAAAGTCATTGTAAATAATCCTCGTATTATCGAGAAAAAAATCCAAATATAACCGAAACTAAACCGTCGAACGAACACAATTTAGGTTATGATTATTTAACAAGCGTAATATAGCATTTTTAGCGCCCTTAAATTCGCGATTCTGGTTCAGAGTTGCGCTTACTAGTTCTCGCATCCCAATGATGACGACGCGACGAAGGAAGCAACGAACGAACGACGCTGACGACAACGGCGCCCTCTCTGTAGCCTGCTATTATAGATAGAGTGGAAAAGCTTTCTCGCTGATTTCTAGGGTAGGGGCTCTGGCTGGCTGCTGGCTTGTTGGAGTTGGTGGCAAGTAAGTCCATTACCGGAAAATGGAGCCGCAGCACAACAATACCATTTATCAGCGCGAGCAGCATTTTACTACTTGCTGGTGACACAAGCAAGAACATATGGTCATAACGGCCGACATTACCAGCACAATGTGCTTGGAGTTTTGGATGAAATGGAATGCCATCCATTCGTCACGATTTCTTTTTCTGTTTTGGGGAAATCGTTGCCACTGATGCTAGTGCGAGAAATGTTCATTTTCCCCCTTCCCTATTCCCCACTTCCTCCTTCCCTCCCCATCAACATTCAACATTAAAATTTAACCTTGGATGCAAAGGCGTGTGTGTGCTTATTCTTTCCCTCTCCCAATGTGCAAAGACGGGAAACCCGAGCTTTTAGCAGCGAATTCATATGCACCAACACATACATACATGCCAATTCATGCGTTAGGCTTTTCGTCTCTCCAGAAATCCATTAGCCTAAGAGGAATTTCTTTACGGCTTTTGCCTGTTTCGAACGTCAATGGGGCACTTATGAGCCGTAGTAACGCTCACAAGTCAGTAGAGAATCTGGAACATTTTCTTGATCTATAGATCCCGTGGTATTTTAACCGAACGTCTTTGGGTGAAATAACGTCTGAACCAAAGATATTGTTATTATCTGTTTGAAACTCTCAGCGGTGATAGCAACAATCCATGTGCTTCAGATTTTCTTTCATCTTTGCGAAATATTCCTTGTAGACTTAAATCGTAGGAAATCGTAGCAATGTTGAATTCGCCACCAACTCCGTACGTGAACAACACAATAACAAAATGAGAAAACTGCGTCAAACTAAAACCGACAAAGACCAAATGTCAAGACATTTTGTACTACTTATTATTGCAGGTAAATCTTAACGACGCCGGTTCACCATTTAGATAGCGTTACCCATATAGAGCAGCGTCAAGTGACGTCATATTGGCTACGAGATAGCATCTGGAGGGCATAGCTACAAGGTGCACTAGATTAAAATGTAAAGGAAAACAACGGCATTTCTAGTCAAGACAGTGCTTTGAGAACGGTTTTCTTAGGCTTAAAAAAAACGTTGTTTTCTCCAACAACAAAAATCGCGCGTTATAGGCTTAAGAAATCCAGTCTAATAGCATTGGCTTAAGTAAGACGACCTTCTTTTCACCCTCCAGTGCCCCTTGCAGCTAACCCAGTAACTTGCTCCACCATAGAGTTGTACAGAATAATACTACGTCATGCCACTGCTCTATTCTAAACACAGCATCCACGTTCCAGATTCTCCGTCATCCAATAGGCTGATGTGGGTCACGTGATCTCGTTTTAGTTATGAAAATTCACGCCGCTGCTGCTAAGTGTTGTTCCTTTTTTTTAATTTACCGCTGTTTTCTTTATATTGCTCGAAGATTCTGCGGACGTGCGGATTATAACCACGTTTTGTTACGTTATGTTGTGACACCCGGAACGGCATAAAAGAGACCCTATGGGGCCCGACTTAGTGACCCAGGTAATATTAACTCATGATCCATCTTTCATTCTGGGTCTCGACCCGAATACGACCAAATGTGGAGGGGTCCTATACACAATTTCTGGGATATCTCACGTTAAAAATACGTTGCGGAAGTTTTAATTCAATAAATAAGTGCGAAGAGTATGACTCGTACTACGATTATTCCAGACACGCGACAACTCCGCGTGCAACAGCGTTGAACAATCTTGAAGCTGGAAAAGAGATGGCTTCTTCAAGCCAAGGCCGACTGGGGTAGAAATTGCGTGTCCGTCTCCCTGGCTCAACGAAAATTGACGCAGCGTGCCGAAAAATTGACGTCATTTAGCTTTGCTTATGTTAAATACGTTTCGGTCGATGTTGAATCAACTAGCCTGGAGCCGTTGATACGAAATCCACAGATTCTCTCTCAGATGACCTTGTGACAAGGTTTGGAATATCAAACAATGGTTACAGCATGGACACGCTCACGTCCTACGGATCGTCAATGCTATACTGCACAATACCCAGGCCGCTTCAATAACTTTTCCCTGATTGAAAACAATATAGAAAACCTCCTATGCTCAGACAACTATCTACAGAATCAGGGACGTGCACACAGGGGAGGCAGGAAGTGGGGGGGGGGGGGGGTTCTACCCCCCCCCCGCCGCCCCCCCCCCCCCCGGGGGCCCGTCGGCGGGGGGGGGGGTGCCCCTCTAGTTCCTGCTTTCATGGCAAAGTGCCCCTTTATTTGGAAAAAAGGTACCTTTTTTCGTGGAGCGCTGGTGTAAAAGATCCTAAAAAAAGGGACAAAAAAACTAAGAAAATGGGGAAAAGAGGGTTAAAGTCCCTAAAAGGGGGGCAATGAGAGGTAAAAAGAAGCTAAAAGACAACAAAAAAAAGTCCCCAGAAAAAAAC